>JAMALG010000066.1:0-95494 GCA_023628115.1 Naganishia sp. PT2105A-2 | reverse complement strand
TTGCCTCTCTGTGTATGCGGCGTGATAGCAAACATCATCGGTTCTGTAGCCGTCGCGCATTTGGTGAGTCGGCTCCTTTATCGTGCATCGCGCAAACGCGTCTGACTCGTTTCTGCCCAGACCGGTCACCTGCTTCTCTTGATCTCCGCTGCAGGCATGGCTCTCGCCTCGCTTTTCTTTGCCGTCACTCCGGTTGGACTGACTTGTGAGTTGCATTCCCCTGTCACCAGATATCAGCGCTGATCTCATCTTCGCAGACTGGGCTTTGCAGTTCCCCGCGTGTTGCTTGCTCGTGTGGGGAGCCGACTTCATGTTTCTCACGAGGTGAGCCCGCGTCTCTCTCTCTGTCCTCCAAAGTGCGCACGACTGACGACACTGCCCCTTTCAGTATGCTCTTCATATCCCGAACGAGCTCGCAATCGGAACAGGGCCAGGGAGGTAGCATCTTTTCTGCCGTGGTACAGGTCGGGAGCGCTCTGATGCTTGCCATCAGTACCATCGTGTCCGATCAGATCGCTCAGCAAAAGGCGAAATCGCTTGGCGTCATCATCGAGGCAAGTAAAACACAGTCAGCGGATATTCCGAAAACTGCTCTCTTACAAGGGTATCGAGCAGCGTTCTGGACTTGCTTTGGGCTTAGCATCCTGGCAGCGCTGGTAGTCGCGGTGTTATTGCGCAAGATGGGTCCTGTCGGACGCAAGAAAACGGCAGACAAGGAGGAGAAAAAGGAGAAGGAGGAGAAGCAAGGGAATAGAGAGCAGGGCAAGCCGGAAGACAGAAAGTCGCTCGAAGGAGAGGTGGTGTAATTTGAGTTAGGTTAAACATATCTCGGTGAGGAACAGACACTCACAGTCAGGCCCATTCTCCAAGACACCTCTCCACATAGTTCAGGCAGTTGACATAAGACCTCATGGCCTCGTACGGAGTGGAGCGCGGAGTAGGAGGGAAGAGAGTCTCTAGGTGAGCGATAAAATCGCGGTGGTACAAGTCGGCGGGAAGGTCGTTCGCAAATCTGTAAAGACGACATGCGGATCCCGTCCATCGCTCAGTATACTGATCATCGTCGTCATCATCATGAACAATGAGAACATCTCAATTAGCCTCTGAGGTTATGAAATCCAGCCCCAAAGAGGAATCTGAACAACGAAAACATCACCAAGAGGACATATCATGCCCACCTGCGTTTCGAATACATCGTCTGGGCTTAGCCTTCTTTGCGATAAGCACATATCATCCGGGTCGTTAGCGGCAGCTACCTAAATCCTCGCATTTCGGATCCCCTAATTCACAAACCCATTGGGGCGTTTATCAAATACATGCGTAGAGCCTTAGATGACAGGGTTTTCAAAGGCATTGCTTTACATTATCGACAACTAGAGCGCTGCGCTCTATCACGACATTGGACATGCTTCAATCTGTTCTTCCTCCTTTTCAACGCTCCGCCAAAGTCGCTATCATGTCACATACGAAATTTGCGACGCCGCTCAGGCCTTTATTCCATGTAACCGGAGCAGTTGGCTTTCGAGCAAAAATCTCTATCTGCGCCGTCTTGTCGGCCTTGAGTATCACTTTCGCTTCCTTTCTGTCACAGTACAAAGCGGTCAGTCTAGTTTCTCAGCTTGGCAGGCACTTACTTTATCGCTGGATCCTAGCAGGTCAATTTTGCGAGCTATAGGTCAAACAATTCTTTTAGTTTCTTGCGGCGTCCACGCTCCGTATTTCTGATCTCTTACCTTGTTTCTCTGGCTGCTCGACAAGGGACGTACATCATCAAGCCCATAGCCTCGCCTGAGGATGATACGTTTCAGATAAGTAGCACTCAGCGGACCTCCTCTTTATCTCACGTACTCGCGCATCTGTTTCAATGTGGCCCCCAAATAAACCAGACGGTCTCCCAAAGAAAGGCCGTCCGTCTCATGAAGGTGAGCGCTAGCTTTGGATCCGTACTTGTAGGTGTTGGCGATGATGAGTCCTGCTCTGTTGCAGTCAACTATGACCCCTATCTTGCTTCTGTATTGACAGAAAGTGTGAAAATCAGCAAGATGACTCAGTCGAGAACGGAGGTAGGCACCTTGGGAACTTGTCTCCCAGCCGCCGCAGAAAGTGACGTGTGTTAAAATCCGGTTGACCCTTCCCCTGTTTGTCGGAGGTCAGATACCAGGGAAAACGCCAGCATAGGGGCAGTTAGGCTTACGGTCAGTATGATTCCCTTCCCAACTCGAGGGTCAGCAAAGAAAGCCGCGCTTTCAAGCTGACCAAGAACTGTCTGTAAGGCACGAGTGGAACGAGGACATCACTCCTTCGCGGCACCGACAGACCAACACAAACCTCCTTCTCCACGATCAGTATAAAGTCAGGCTCTCCCGCGGTCGTGATGTCTGTTATACGATTGTCACGCGATAGAGATACAATCCTGGGTTCGACCTAATGCCATTAAATCAGTTACCCGAGCACGCATCCGTCTCCATTGTCCAAACAGTACTCACATCTTGACGAGCGGAAATCTCAATCACGTTCAACCCTTCATGCATTTTCATTTGCAGCGCCGGTGAGGCTATGATCATGCCCTTGACTCCAGACTCCTATCAATCCAGGACTAAAAATGTGCTATCGATCGACTTTGAGGGACAATCTTACCAGCCAAAAATCGTGTCGTTTGCAACCTGCTGTGCTGACAATGGCGTCGTCAAGCTGGAACCCGAGGGTTCATGCATTAAGATCGAATTCCAGGCGTCAGACTCTCGTCACTCACCTTCCGAGCGTACTCCACGTCCCTTTCCGGGCGCTCTCTGTTCCAATGCATGGAGTCGTTCTCGTAGTAGAGATCTCTGAGGAGCGCTACTGTCAATTGCCTCTTAGTGTTGGTGGTTACTGAGATCACTCACCTGATCAAAGTGGACTGCTCCCGAGCCACCGCCGTGTACATTGTCCTTATGTTTCCCAGCATTCTAGCTTGTGACATGGCGGGACGTATGCGAAAAGATTGAAGCAATAACTTAAGATTGCCTCGACATCGTCGAGACACTCACTCATGTCTGACAAGCGTATCTGTCGCCTCGTGCTCAAAAAGCTCGCTGACTTTCCCGACAGGAGGAAATTATCCGCATTTGCACAGCATATTTGACAGGAAATCAGCACTCATTGCAACGGTCTGAGTCGACGCGCAGCGTGCTACGCACCCATCTTGCCGGCGTTGTAAGTCTAGTAGCGCCGGCGACTCCCGGAGTTCGTCTAGAATGTTTCGAAGAGCCCGAAGCGTCTGGATAACCAAACCTTCCAGAAAGGTCAAACGCTGGTCTCGAGCTCCGATGACGGCGGAAGTGGGATACGATACGTTCATGGTGGGCGAACAAGCGTGCTAAAATAGGAGAGTTCAGAGGACGTTGGGATTTGTCAGAGACAGATTGACCAGGGAAGTCATTCATCAAGAGTTGACGAATCGTGAGATACAAGTTTGAAAGCTCAAGAGCGCTGCGGCTGTAAATCTGGGGCGCTCGTGTGTTGAAACAGCTCCTGAAACGAGCGATAAATGCATCCGACTTTCCAAAGCGATGTCTTGAGAGCTCATCCAGCTGATCACCCTGCAGGCTGCCCTATATCCGTCCATGCAGTAAATGATTCTAGTCCGCGCAGCTGTTGACAGCTCCGGCGATAGGACTCACCGTACGATCTGGGATCTGGCGGTCTGCGCTCGCAGTTCGAGAGGCTAGAGAACAATAGGAGGAACACGCCTTCCGCGTGTCAAATTTGATTCCGTTTATCTCTCCCTTAGCTTACAGATATGATTCCACGCCTGTGTTTCAATAATAAAAGGGCCAGCGGGGCCGCTTGCCCAGATCTTATGCAGAGATGGCCTGTTTTCACTCTTCGAATCATTTCGCCTGTTGAATGATACGTCATACCGAATCTCATCGCCATCAATCACGTCTCTGTCCTTTCCATCAATTAACCGTCCTTTCGCCAATCACGGCTCAAGGACGATAATGCGCTGGCGCGGCCTGCTGTGATGGACTGGTATATAGGTGATCACTGGCCTGTTTCTCTCTCTGTACTCCTGGCGAATCCCTCACACGACTCATTGTGATATTCGTCAGGTATGTTGTTATTTCTCTAGACCTTTATACAACACAAGACTCATTGTGATATTCGTCATCGCCCGCTTCGAAGCAACACTGCGACAGTTACTGCAGTAAACATGCAACACTCTGAATTTTCCAATCCCAGTCTTCCGCCGCTAGCGCCGCCATTCCCTCCTGCGTACCTTCGGCCAGCGGCAACCACAGCTTTCACTACCGCCGTAACGCCCGGACCTCCGACAGACGCTTCAACTTATCGGTCCACCCAATCGCTTGAGGACTTCTCATCACAGCCGGACCCTTGCGTTGCTCACAATGCACCGTGAGATATTTCTCGTAAACGATATCGGTGTCTGCTGACCTCTAAACACGCGATCAGGTCGAAGCCGTCGAACGATTCCGATGGGGCCGAGCTCGTTCCGCCTTACCCTCCGGCTCACATGAGACCCAAGCGATTCCGCAGCCCCGCCCACAACTCTGCCCCGCCATGCCCCTCTCAATCAAGCGAGATTGGCTTGGATTCCAGCACTCCGCCTGATAACGCCGAGACGCCCAAGTAAGTAGATGGCTACGGTAAAGATTGCAACCAGCTCATGTGGACAGACGAAACAACGTTGCTCCGAACAATCCGACCCGGACCGTTCCGACTGTTGATTACATTTCGGAAGAGGTTTTCGATACAGGTCTACCTCCTTTTTGGGTCAACAAGTTCCACGGTATTAGGGAAGTCACGAGGGAGATAGTCAGGCGAGCATCAGAAGAATCACCACAAAGCGACAATGTTAAGCTCTGCTCAGAGGTCAGTACTTGTCTCATAATCGAAGACACAAAAAGTATAACCCTCGACATCTTGCCATCTCAGGCGCTATCCGAGGTTTCAATCGCGAAGCAAATGTTCGATTCTTCACATCCTTCACTGTCGCGGCTGGCCCGGGATCAATCTCCTCCTCAAGAAAAGACGAAGAAACGCAGACGCCCAGCAGCCGAGTCTCCATTCTTTTAGATGTGAAGCCGTTCAAACGCAGCAGAGTCATGTCGGAGAAGCTCATGACAAGGTCAAGGTTGTGACATGCGTCTGGTTGTCAGCCTTTTGGCCTACATAGGTGATACATTCATAAGCCGAGTCTGCTCCATTCACCTTGTTCATTAGTCGTACAAAGGGTAGATCCTGCATTTTGTGCCAAGGTGTGATAGAATCTAAAAATTCTTCGTGATAAACCAAATAGTAGAGCAAGTGGAGCTTGTTGACAATGCGGGATGCCTCGATCTTCTTGTATTTTTCCCACCCCTTCGTGTAAACCCAAGGCCACATGTAGGTGTCGATCTCTTTCCCGGTGAAAGACAACGGTCCAAGCTCTTCGAAAACGTCCGCTGTGCTATCTTGATGGTCCTCGTGTACTGGAAGGCGGCGCCGATCAAAAGCCGCGTTGATCTTTTGAAAAGCGATAAATGTCGCTTTTCCTGTCCTTTCAAAGCGCTGATCGGTTGGATCCCACAAGTTAAACCAAAGCGTTCTGGGCCTGAGCTTTAGCGGGCCCAGAAAGTGTGTCGATCCAGGCTCATGATTGGCCGGAAGGGGACGGTCAAAATGAGCCATTGGCGTCTGCCATAACTTACACACCGCCATGGCTAGAGCGATTTTGTTTCCGAAATCTTCGCAATGGAAGTATACGAAGATTAGTCTCTCGCGATAGCAACAGGTCCTTGCATACGTACCCGAACATAAGTAGGAATGTAGTCCTCTGGCGTGTCATGGTTAACCGATCTCACAGCCCGCGCTCGGATGTTTTCCAGATTGAGATGTGAAACTGCGTCAAACTTGATGTAACGCTCGAAATGATGTAGAAGTTTTCCCTCTCCTCCTCCGCGTACGAAGGCTTCAGCGCTAGAGGCTCACTGTTGAAGGAGTATTTACGCGTTAGAGGTTTGTTGCATTGGAACCGCATGTATGACTCACAGCCACACAAAACGCTCCTGGACTCTTCCGGTCAAGCCACAGATGACGACCGCGTACGAGTGGTCGTGCTGAGATCCATTCGCTCGCCTGGCGAAAGGTTCGAAGTATGGCTTGACGATCGGGACTGAGGTGGACCATCATCGATAAGTTCATTGCACTGTGTCGGTGACTGTCTCTGAATGCGACTTACCAAAGATGTAATCGTATTCCGAGAATCGCAGGCGGGCCGCAAGCGCTCTGGACGCATCCTCTTCTTCTGGCGTGAGCGCATTATACCTTTATGGTTGCAGCCAAGTCCGCCCTTGTTCCACGGTCAGAAGGAGCTTCTTGATAGGCTCTCCATCGACTTGGATCTCCTCAAGTTCCGTGAGACGCAGACCTTGATCCCAAGGCGAGAGAAGAAAATCGATAGTGTCGGCTGTGACGGTTTTGCCAAATGGCAGCGGCAGAGCGGATTCAATCGAGTAATCTTGCTCCTCTCCACTCGGATTGGTGAAAGAGAAGAACGCGGAACCTTGTCGACTTCTTCGAGGCCTGGAAGCAGGATTTGGCTGGCCCTCGCTCTCTGTGGGCAGATGAACGATCGGTACTGACGAGTGAAAGGGCTCTCGACAGATTACTCGGGACTTACCTCAATGTCGACTTTATGCGTTCTTGCAAACCAACTGATGCATTCTGGATCGCTACAACCTGAGCCCTCCTCCTCGTAACATCATAGTTGAAAGGGCCTCGAATGACGTTTTGGTCGAATTCCTGGATTGTTTCGCGTGGTATGATCTCTCCTCTCTCGAAAAGCGTCTCGAAGGTGCGGTAGGTGACTTGGCGCGGCATTTGCAAGGGCGACTGTAGCTCAATGTGCTCAAAGTCGTACAAGCAATGAGGTGACGAGAAAGATCAAGGGTCAAGAACAGGCTACCAGTTCCAGTCATCAGCAAAAGTTGATCTTTGCACCAGCGAAGGGCCGTGTTGATGGAAAGATCAAGGCAGCGGAGGATTGCCACAAACGGTAATTTGTTCCTGGAACGCAGTACACAATATGTTGATGGAAAATTCGCAAAGCCGATGACCAGTCTGATGCGAGGCAGCTTGAGTGCATACGACACAGCCTCCTTTGGATGTCACCCCATCAGTCACTCCTCCCTTTGGGTATTGTCCCTCGATGGGCAACATATATAGACTGCTGTCTGTTGTTTTCCCCTTTTGATCAACCTGATGAACTTACGCGATTAACTTGTGACGTTCATCAGGTAATTGTAAAGTCTCTACATTCACTACACACACGATTAACTTGTGGCGTTCATCAGCTCCACCCGCGGTCACGACCACCAGCTCCGAGACTGCATCTCCGTCGGTATCGTCACCTATCGGCATCTCAGCCTCATCCACTCGCAACGATGACGAGGCATCCTTGCACTTCGTCGGCGAGGACAAAGCTTACATGGAATCCAGCGACGACGATCACGGAGGCTTTGTATCTGTCGACCGTGCGTAAAGTCGGCCCGACGCCGAGGTTCCCTGTCACCGGCCGCTGACGCCGGTGCCCAAGCAGCCAGTGGTACCGTCAACCTGCTGCACCGATATGGCCCGTCAGGTGTAGATAATGCCTAACCCAGCAGAGAACTGGAAGTCCAAGGACACCGCCATCTGTCTCCTGACATCCATCGCCTCTCGAGGGTCCACTCAGCACGTAAGTTTCCCCACGGAACCCCTTCCTGACTGAGCTCACCGAGAAAACGTTTTCAGCAAGGTGTTACTTCCGTCAACGCCCTCGTGAACGTTCTGGACTTCTTCACCAACAACGTATTTGCCGGTTTGCAAGCAGAACCATTATCAGTACACCCTATTCTGCAAGTCGACGCTATCAAGTATCTCTTCACTTTCAGAAATCAGGTACGCATTTTTGCCTCGATCTGGTGAAGCCTTATCTTTCACGAGACTTTATAGCTCACTAAAGATCAACTGGTCTCGGTCTTGCCGTTACTGGTTCGACATCTGGAATCCACCAACTATGTCGTCTACTCATACAGCATCTCGCTTACCGGCTCATGATGGGCTGTGCGGTCGGTGTCGGGCCAGGGACGCGGTGACAGCCATGGTCGTGGAGGGCGGCAACGGAGACGGAGACGGCACCGGACTCGGCTATGGCAGCTTCGCAATAGCTCTCCCAATTCTGCCAGCCATTCTGCCCCTCTTGAATGCGGGGCGGGGTTGAAGCAATTAATTACCGACGTCCGTGCGCGGGGTATCCGAGCGCTGAGACACTCCCGCTTCCTTCTCCTCGAAGTGCAGGAGACCGATCGGTGAATACTCGTGCAGGAGCTGCATGGCACCGCTGAGTCAGTGTGCTATTACACCATCACGCTCTACGGTGCCTCTGGCATGAGTGCTCTACGCCGCTCTGGCCGCGTCTATTCTCTTCCGGACTCCGGCCGCGATTGTCCCGGTCGAGGACAGCGACAGAGCGCAAGTCGAACGTTAAATGCTTCGATGAGGTGAATGGTTCAAGCCTGTCCCCCTCGTCTTCATCGGTCCATCACCTCCCTCGCTCGTCCCACGCCAAACTGCCAATACCCAATAATCGTAACGACCGTACATCATGCCCGCTCCCGTCGAAATCACCTTTAGGCCCATCAGCAAGCCGACGATCGGGAACAACAACTATCGTACGCTTATGTGGCTGAATCTATCGAGACCACACGCGCTAATCTCTGTTCGATCTCTTAGAGGGCTTTAAACCCGGCGAGTCCCAGGTCTACAAGGCCGGATACACCGGTAAAGGATGGGACGACATTCCCTGCAAGACCTTGACATCGGACATCTTGGTGGAACACGACATCGAGCTCGTCGTCCGTGACGGCGCCAAGCTCTACGCAGACATCTACAGACCGGCGAACAGCGACGAAAAGATTCCAATCATTATCAGTTGGAGTCCTTATGGAAAGAAGTATAACGGTATCTCGATGTTGCCAGTGTGCACGTGGAAGTGCGGTGTCGTACCGGGAGACATCTCTGGATTGGAAAAGTTTGAGGGTTTGGGTGGGTCAAAAGCCTGCATAGGATCATTCGCGAGCTGATCATCGCGCTCAGACCCGGCTGTTTGGTGTCCCTGGGGATACGCAATTGCCAGCGTTGATGCTCGAGGGTCTGGCAATTCGGATGGTAGGTCTCGATTCAAAAAGAGCCGTTCCCACTCTGACCAATCCACCTGATCGCAGGCAACTGTGAGCTTCTCGGAAACCAGGACGCCGAAGATGGACACGATGTGGTGGAACTCTTGGCCAAGCTTGCCTTTTGCAATGGAAATGTCGGTTTCGCCGGCAACTCTGCCCTCGCCATCAGCCAGTACTTTATCGCCGCTCAGCAACCCCCTTCGCTCAAGGCCATTGCACCATGGGAAGGCCTCGGGGACATGTACCGAGAACAGTTCAACCGGGGTGGAATGTGAGTGCGAGCGCAGCAAGCCCGAGTGCCGACGCTGATGATCTCTCTAGCTACAATATTTCCAACTTCAACTTGATCGCCAAGCTCATCATCCAAGGTCATGGAGGAGTCGAAGACTTTGAGGTCATGAGTGAGTCGAGTCTCGTGCATGTCGCCGTCCATCGGCTAATCCTTCCGCAGCCGAGAAATATCCCTTGACCGGACCCTACTGGGATCAGAAGCGAGTCGACATGACTAAGATCAAGATTCCCACCTATCTCAGCGGCTCCGACGTTTCGTCCTTGCACACCATGGGCACGCTCCGAGCATGGCTCGAAATCGACACTCCTCACAAGTGGTTGCGCTGGTCCGGATACCAGGAATGGTTCGACCTCTGGGCCATGCCCGAGACCCAGCACGACTTGAAGGGATTCTTCGATCGGTTCCTCAAGGAGAAGCAGAACGACTGGGTCGAAAAAACCCCTCGAGTCAGGATGACCGCTCTCCAGTTCGGAGACAAGGACCCCATCGAGGACATTGTTGTCGAGGACTGGCCCATCCCTTCGACCAAATACGTCGACGCCCACTTAGGTGAAGGTGGCAAGGTCTCGCTCGAAATGCCGGTCCAAGAATCGTCAGCGGTCACCTACGACACGAGCGAATCCGAAGGCGGGGCGATCTTCAAGCACAAATTCACCGAAAAGACCAGAATCATGGGCCTGCCCAAAGCCCACCTGTTCATGTCGTGCCCCGATCACGACGACATGGCCATCTTTGTCAGCTTGCAAAAACTCGACAAGGACGGAGACCTTCTCAAGCACGTCCAAGTGCCCATCGAGCGAAGGTGGATCAAGAAATTCAAGGACATGCCCGCCAGCGATCACACCGGTGTCTTGGTGCATCCCGGATCCTTGGGCATGCTCAAGGCCTCCCATCGCGCTATCGACCGTTCCCGATCCATCCACGAGCAGTTCCCCTTCCACCCGCACGACAAGGTGGAAAAGATTCCGGCCGGAGAGATTGTCGAGCTCGAGATCGGTATCTGGCACATGGGCGCCGACTTTGAGGCCGGCGAGTCGCTGCAAATTCTCGTCAGTGGCAACAACCCCAACTACCCCGAGCTCAAGAACTATGACGGCAAAAAGTCGGAAAACATCAACAACTTGGGCAAACACATCTTGCACATGGGTCCCAATCACCCTAGCCGTGTCATCTTGCCCATTGTACCTGTGTAATTCGTGCTAGTCTGTTGTAATATGGCTTTTTGGTAATGATGTAATGTAATTCGTATTGGGCGACCTTGCAGCAGAAGCTTCAATCTATCCATAATCATCGAGTTAGTATCTGTCGAAGAGCTTCGAGGCGGATCCTGAAGGAGATAATCGACTAGGCAATGAGCTCAAGCTACTTTTAACATTCACCACCTTGTAAACTTGATGTAGTCGCCCAACTTGGTATAACTTCATGTGAAACGTTAGGAGCTGTCAAAGGTCGTATCGAGGTCAAGTTCTCGCGTTGCAGAGTTCCACCTTTTGAGACAGCGAGGCATTGTTGCAGTAGGATGTTTGACAACCACAAACGCTTGCAGGCCTATTCAAACCAAAAAATTCGATCCAAAGGAATAGATTGTAGAGAGATTCATGTGTTCTTGGCGCCAGTATACAACATGCTCGTAAAAGCGACACTCCAATAGTATCATACATCGAAATCCCAACCTTAAGCCGACGCCTTGATATAAGGAATACCCGTCAACTTGTAGCCCCTCTCGCTCAGCTGAGGAGGTGATCTCGGCTTCCAGTGGTTGTGAGGACAAGGCTCCCCGTTTCGCATTGGTGTCACAAACTCTTCGACGAATGGCTGAAGTGCTTGCGGCCAGTGGCTGTGGCCCTTGGTGTTCTCGAAAAGCCATTTCTTCAACTGCAACTCCTCCTGAGTGGCCGTGGAAACCGGAGCGTAACAGGTGTAAACGACGAAGCGGGAGTTTTCACCCTTGGGCGAAACGTTGTAGTGCGGGGTTCGAGAGTCCCAGAGCACGAGGTCGCCAGCTTCAGCATTCACTGAAGAGATCCGAGGCGCGTGATCAGAACATGCTTGAAGACGGTCACAGCAGCAGCTTACCCTTGACCCATTCATAGCCGCGCTCTTGAAGCCACTTTAGGCCAGTGTCCTTGAACATGTACATCTTTTGAAGGGAGAGTCAGCCTCGATCGCGACGATGCCAAAGAGCCACTCACTTCGTTCGTCCATCGGAATCCCCGCTCCTCTTGTCGGAAAGCATCGTGGTACTCTTTGCTGACCGCGTGTCCACCCTTGAGGACGACGAGACCTCCATCGTTGTCGCCGCAGGGTGCCAAATTCATGAAGCCCTGAACACATCGGAAACCGGGACGTTCAGGATCTGTCGCACAAAGTCGGTCAGTTTTGCAACGAGCACGCGACTCTGCAACTCACCCTGATCCTGATGAGCCCACGCCTTGTTTGCCGGGAGATCCTTGCGGTTGGCCAAGGACACATTGACGGCGTCGAACGAGGTAAGAAGATCCTCGGTGCCAAAGAGCTTGGCGAAAACGTCAATGATGGCGGGCTCCGAACGAACACCCCACGTAAAGTTCTCGTGGGGTGCTCCATAGGCTTGAATGAGACCCTTCTGGTGAATGATGGGCAGGCAATCTTCCCTGACGGTTGATGGGTCGTTACGGTTGTAACCGAGGTTGAAGGATTCGAGCCATTCGTGGATCTGGTCGATGTATTCGTTGCATCGCTGAACGGGAAGCACGCCCTTGACGACAGCGTACCCGTCACGGTTGAGGTCGTCACGGAAATCGCCGTAGTGAACGTTGGGGTCGAGGCAGTCCAGGACGGGTGTACTGCGGACGGTCGACGCGGATTCGTGAGACTTGGTTTCGTTGACCATGTTGCGATATCTGTCGAATGTAGGGTTGGCCGAGGGGTTTCGCGTCGATCGTAAGATGAGCTTTTGATTGATATTGACGTCGATGTCGGCCGTGGTTGGACCAGGCGACGGAGTCTCGTCGTTTTATACAACCGATCTAGCCCATTTCCAGCTTTCGCCAGGGTCCGAGCAGACCTTTGTGGGTCCGAGGGTCCGAGTTCGAGCTGACTTGGAAACGGCCAGTCGTCTGGACGGACCGGGGACTCGAACGGCGGCGAAGCATTCAGCCTTAACGGAAACGCTAGCTGCCGCCGGAAAGTATAGTACATCCAACGCTCACTATTGTACACTCGTAGAAGCTCTTGTACAGTAGTCGAGAAAGCTGAACTGAAAGAGCTGCGGAAGCTGTTGAGAAGGAGATGAATTCGCCCGATCGGCCGATCGCTCCGAAGGAGTCTCGGATGCTGAGTGTTTCTCCGGCCACGGACCTTCCGGATTTGTGATGGAAAGCTTGATGGGAGATCTCACGAGGTGATGGAAACTCCTTTGTCTTCCTGCTGTTGAGAGATACTAGCTGCTCTTGTCGACCGCTGGTGATACGTTGGCCACCTCGTTCTCTAGTAAATGGGTAGCGTGATCATTCGCGTAATCCTATTCGCAGGTTGCGGTTATGCCTCCGCAGCTGGTCCCGCTGTTTACTCAAAACGCCCACGGAAATGGCGGCGCGCACACGGCACATCTTCCGAGCTGTCCTCCCCAACTGCCACCCCGCTGACGGGAACAACTTCAGAAGTCATTCCGTTGTTGGGCTCCGCACTCGGTCGACTATCCCTTCGACGCCTTCGACCTCTTCGGATACTTGCTCTTGGCGACTTATACATTGCCAAGTGGAAACTCGACCATCCAGTTGTCCCATGGCGTTCACCACTCCTCTGTGTCTGCTCTCACAACGCAACTGACCACCAATGCAATGCATTCTATTCCGTGTAGACTGACCGTAGCTGTTGTCAGCCTCTTGAACTAGCAGGGGGAGACAACGCAAGCCTCTCATGTATAAAGTGAAAGGCAACAGGGAGCCCCGGATCGAATGGTTCTAGGAAAAGCTCTCCCCAGCTCCTGTCACTGTTTCAGTAGGAGCCGACCACGATGAACCCCTCCACCGCCCACTCCGGACCACGGCGCTCGACCGATGACATCGATGCCATTCCCCATCGATTAGAACATCGGGACGCTGCACGCGCCGACACCATCGACCACTATCCAGGAGCACTCCGAGAGGCCGAGAAGGCGGCGCAACGTGCCCACCTGGATGGGCTGGATGCCGAGCAGGCCCAAGCAGCCAGTGGCACCGTCAACTTGCTGCACCGATATGGCCCGTCAGGCGTAGACAATGTCGTCCTGGTCCCGGCTCCAACCGCCGACCCCCAAGGTAAGCCGAGGTATCGGGAGCCCTTCCGGAATTCTCTGATCCCGGCTGGCACAGATCCCCTCAACCTACCCCGATGGAGGCGAATCGCTGTCATTATCATGTTGCAGATCTGTAAGCGTTCACCCGATCAACCCCCCTTGCCAAGACTCACCCTTTGTACCTTTCCATAGTTGCCAGTTTCGGTCAAAGCGCCGTCTCTGCCTTCTCCGCCATTATCCCCTTCCTCGAGGACGAGTACGCCGTCCAAGAAGGCAAGAATGATCAAGACCTACTTAACCTCTCGGTCATGCCCACCCTCACCCAAGGTCTCTCCAATTTGGTTTTGGTCCCTCTCGCCCTCGCCATCGGTCGACGCCCCGTCTACCTTTTCGCCAACACCGTGTTCCTGCTTGCCGTGATTCTGGCGGCTAACTGTACCAGCTACGACCAGCATCTCGCTTACCGGCTCATGATGGGCTGTTCGGTCGGTGTCGGGCAATCGCTCGTCCCGCTCATGATCACCGAGTCCTTCTTCTTGCATCAACGTGCCACCTGTCTGTCCTGGTCCGGTGCTATCAACAGTCTATTCGGACTCGTTTGGGGCATGTTTGTGCCCAACGTGGTCGGCGCAGTCGGATGGAGGAATCTTTACTACATCGTGAGTACCTCTTTCTGACCTCTCGGCCTCGGCCCTAACACGGGATCGCCTAGGATGCCGGCATCGCTGGAGCAGCATTCGCTTGTGGCATCTTCCTCATGCCAGAGACTCAGTACACCAGACCACTCGAGGCATTCAACGGTATGGGTTACGGTAAAACCCTGCCTGTCGCCGAGGTCGACATTAATGACGAAAAAGAATACGCCAACGACAAGCGAATTGAGGACGTCTTTGTCGAGAACGCTGCACAAGATGATGACGCTCCCAGATTGATCCAAATCACAAGCCTGACTCGCCCCGACCTTGACAACGATAACTTTATGCGACGAACGTGGTTGACCGATCTTCGGCCGTTCCAGCGAAAGCCCAACTGGATCTTGGGCTTGACTACCTTCAAGCATGCTCTGCAGCTGGTAAGCCTCAGAGCACTGACTCAGCCATCTGACTCTGACTTTCTGCCACTCTAGCTGCTTTTCCCCAACGTTCTGCTTCTGTGCGCCTTGAACTTCTGGTTCCTCACCATGACCATCGTCCACTCCGCTACAGTGAGTATGGTGCTCATCGGTCCTTTCTATCGAATGACTTGCTGATATCGATGCGATTAGTACCCTCGAGTCCTCATCGGGCCTCCGAATGGTTGGAAACGAGACAACGTCGGCTTCATCCAAGCAGGTGAGCGATTGCGTCGGATGTGCTTGAGGTCGCTGGAACTCATTCCTATCCTTTCTGTAGGCGCCGTGATGGACATCCTCCTGACCATCCCCTTCGTTGGATTGCTTTCCGACTTCCTCATCAAGTACTTTGCCAAGAAGCGAAAGGGAGTGCACGAGCCGGAAGTCCGAGTCTTGCCAATGTTCATTCCCGCCACCATGGGCTTCACCGCCATGATTTTGCATGGCTACCAGCAAGCCTACCCTAGGCGCGTTCACTGGTTCGCCCAAGTCTACATCTTTGGTGCGCTCAACTTCAGCTTCAGCGCCGTTTCCATCGCCTCGCAAAACACCCTGTTGGATTCGTACCCCACGCGAGGAGCAGCGACTTTGATCATCGTCAACACTTTCCGAGGCGCCTTGGCCTTCGCCTTCATGAGTTCTTTCTCCAAGACCATCAAGGATCTGGGAGGTCCTTTCCCTGCCTGGAGCGCTTTTGGCGGTATCGGAGCGGCCCTCTTGCTCGTTTGCATTGGTCTCTTCTTCTATGGCAAGCGAATTCGTTTGTTTACCCTTCGATTCGTTGTGGACAAGGCCGACCATCAAGGCGGGAACTTGTCGGAGTTGTAGGGGCTTCAGGTGTGTAACGGTTGAACAGTGTAAGCTGTCGTCGGTGAAATTTGTAAGAGTCGAGTGCTTGTAAAAGTCGAGTGTTTGTAAAAGAATGGGTAAATGGTTTGTGAAGGAAATTTGTACAAAGAACAATGTGAAAGTCGAGCCTTTCATGATGCACCTTGACGCAAAGAGGCAATGGGGTTCCATGGCTGTTCCCATTCAAGCCATATTGAGTCTCCCTGTCAGCATGAAAGACAAACTTCCTGAGACGACGGCCTGAGAACATCGTAATCCAAGTTGTGAGAACCCGATTATATTCCGGTATATATGATACAAGACAGCAATCATCACACCTGTCCAGTCAAACAGCCTTGAATGACGAACGCTGGAGCGAGATTGGAATATGATTTCGTTAATACATCTCTAGTTGGATTGAAAACTCTACTTGAACTCTATTTGACCTGCAAAGCCGTGAAAAAACCCAGCAACCGCGAAATCCCTTCTATCGCTTTGCGTACGTCAAGAACTTGGCGGCGACCAAAATAATGAAAATGTTGCCTAGAAGTAACAGATTCAAAGGGTGAGCTTCCAAACTTCTTCAGAGCATCAAACTTCACGAACTCAATATATACGCGCAATAGATGCCGATATCGCGGCCAGTCGTTGCGTAGTTGACACCGACTCCAGCCATAAAAGTGTCGCCCGACGCGTACGGACAATAGTTGCAGGTGCCGGTCGCGTTCGGATCGACGAGATATGCGCCCTGAGCGGCTGCAAAGGCACCGGCGTACTCTCCACATGTCTGCCCGTTCGGAGTCGTAAAGGTGTAGGTTTCGTTGTCGCCGCATCGAATCTCAACGCCATGCAAGGCCTTGGCGATCATACCGGATACCAAAAATCTGAAGGGGTTGACGTTGTAGAGGAACTTGTTGTAGAATACGTTCAACTGAGGTCCGGGAATGGTGACACCACAGAGAAGGGAGAAAATGACCAAGAGGAAGGGGTTGAACAAGGCCGCGATGAAGATCGAAGGGCTCAATGCGGCGACGGCTTGACCAAGAGTGACCGAGAAGACTTCCGTGATAAGCACCATGGCGAATTGATATCCTTGCCTGCTGGTCGATTGGCTGGTTCCCCAGATGGGGAAATACCTGCGAAGCGTTTCGTTAGCGCCGCCGAGGCGGAAGCACCCGCGTGACTTACCAGAGCAAGTAGAACGCAACAGCACACAAGACGGAGTAGGGCATCTCGGAAATGATTTGAGATCCTGCAAAGACGGTGGTGCTGTACATCTTGGATGACGCTTCACGGTTGAAGACCATTCGGGCCATGATGTAATGCGGTTCGATCTGGGCAATGATAACTTGGGGCAGAATATGATCAGGTATGCTCGATGGCAGTAAGCGACGCCTACTTACTGGCAGGAAGAACGGTGACGATGAAAATGCTAAAAGGCACGTAAGTGTCAGCAGCAGGCCGAAGACTGACGCCAGAAAACATACGCGAAAACACGGTACTGCAAGTCCCTTGCATTGTTACCCAACTGCAAGAAAGTCAAAGATGTGACCAACGCGATAGCCATGTGACTGAACAATCGTGTCCACTGGTAATCGGCATCTCTCCACATCTTGATGGTGTCTCGCTTGAGGATCGTCTTGAACTGGAACCAGAACGAGGTCGAGTAGGGTCGCAGCTGGTCGGGAGTCTTCTCGTCCGGCGTTTGCATAGCGGCAGCATTGAGCTCCGTAATTTCCCTCTTGGTCTCTGCGTATTCGGGAGAGTTGAGCCATTTTTCGTACCAGTCGCCGCCACCCATGCGCTTCCTGGATCCAGCACCGATGGCCTCCAACATGAATTCAGCCGGGTTGGCGTCATCGGGGACAGGGGCTCCGTTGCGCTCGAGGTAATCAACCAAGATATTTGAGTCCTTGCCGACACCGCCAAAGTAGACACATTCACCGCCTCGCTGCAAGAGTAAAAGTCGGTCAAAGTTCTCGAACAAGACGGCGTTGGGCTGATGGATGGTACACAAGATGGCTTGACCGGCGGCGGCAAGCTTTCGCAAGAATCGGACAATGTTGAAGGCGCTCTGACCATCGAGACCAGAAGTAGGTTCGTCCAGGAAGAGCAGAAGCTGAGGCTTCGAGGCCAATTCGACACCGATAGTAAGTCGCTTTCGAGCTTCGACACTCAAACCGTAACCAGGGAAACCAATCATGGCGTCGGCGAGATCTTGCAGTTCAAGCAACTCGAGAATCTCCTCCACGTAATCGTCCTTTTCGGACTTGGGAACGTGAGCGGGTTGACGAAGGTAAGCCGAGTATCGCATGGCCTCTCGGACGGTGGTGGTCCACTCGTGCACATCTTGCTGCTCGACGTAGGCGGTACCTTTCTGGAAAGTGACGTCGGGAGCTCGGCCGTTGATCTTGATATCACCACCGATGACTCCGGTTGTCTTTCGGGCAGCGAGGACATCCAAAAGCGTCGTCTTACCGGCACCCGAAGCTCCCATGAGGGCGGTCAAAGTTCCGGGCTTGACGTAACCAAAGACATCCTTCAAGAGCTGGCGCTGACCACCGGGAACCGGGACAGTGTAGCACAAGTTCTCCCAAGTGAAGGGTCGCCTAGACTCGATGAGACCAGCCAGATCCTGCTTGATTTCACCGGCAGCGAGTGCCGCCTTTCGTTCTTGCAGTCGAGCATTTCGTTCCTTGGTGTCCTTGTTCTCCTTGGCGAAAACGACGATAGCTTTGATGTTAGCGGCGGCTCGTGCAATGTATTCCATGCAGAAGATTTGCAACACGGCTGTATCGAACGATCAGACCTGAGAGCAGGGGAGCTGTTGCGCGAACACTTACAGAAGAAGAGGAAGAAGGCAATCAGGATACCAAAGTTTCGCCATTGGTGACCGTGTCGGTAGTCGAAAGCGACTTCCAAGTATCGCATACCGGGAACATTGTTCTGTCCAGGTGTTGATCCTTGCAAGGTACATGTCTGCGTGTTGTCAGTGACAGTGTTACCGAATCCAGTAAAGCCAGCTCGGTTTGAGGGGACCGTGTACGCCGCATCGCAAGCCAGGTCGACCCGCTTGAATTCGTTGATCATCAAGGACTCGAAACCTACAATGCCATTATCAGACACGCGCAGGAGACGAGATACTCTATTGCGTACCGTATGACAGCGGGTTGATATAGTAGATCCAGAACAACCACCTCTTCATCGTGTTGACGGGGATCATATAACCGGCGTAGATGACCATGAGCGAGATCAAAACAGAGGCTAGACGAGCGGCCACATCATATGTCTAGAGGACGGTCAGGTCTAGACTGGCGATGACAGCGACTGTGCTTACCTGAGTACCGGTACCCAAAACACGGAAAAAGGCACTCATAACCAGGTATGACGAGATGACAAACAAGTAGAAGGTAAAGAAAGCGCCCGCGGTCGATGCCAGTCCAGCCATAAAGTAGACAATGATACTGAACAGCATGATCTTAAGAGCGTTGATAGGCAGATCGGCTAGCGTCTGGGCCACGGCGAGAGCACCAGGTCGGTAGAATCGGTAGCCGACTTGCTTGTACATGATGTTTCGACCACCCATTTGAGCAGGCAATTCAGAAAAGGCATTCAGAGCGTTGAAAAGCATGGCAATGAACAAGACACCTCCTCGAGTAAAGGCCCCCGAAGCGGTTTGAGGCAATTGGTAGAAAACGGAACCGGTGATGAAAGCGATGGCGATAGAGGTGAAGAATCCGGTGTAGATTGTCAACTTGTCTTGAGCTTGAAGTTGCAATTGACGTTGGAACAGCGCGAGAACTTGCGACCCGAAGCTGACCACGTAGGGACTCTTCTTTCCGACACCTTTCCGCTTACTGTCGAGGACGGCTTGCCTAAAGTCTTGCTGCTGAGACTGGTCGGCAGCCATTTCCTGGTTCAAAGCCTGTCGCTCGGCTTCCATTCGCTGATGGATTTCCGACTTCTTGAAGGCTTCCTCGAGCGCATCAGGCGTGGAAGGAACATTCTCGGCCGACCTGCCAGGCTGGTATTCTCGCTCGTTGGGGTCGGTGCAACCAGTCAAGTAGTCCGCCGTTGTCTGTCGAGGCTTGTCGGCGAAACCGAGGCCAATCATGTATGCACGGGCTTCCTTGGCGGGACCAAAGTAGACCTGTCGTCCGTTATCGATGACGAGCACCTTGTCGAATTGGTCGTAGATGCCCTCACCGGCTTGGTACAGCGAGACAAAGGTCGTCATCTTCATAATGTCCGTAATAATCCTGATTGATTTGGCGTAGTCCAAGGCGGTAGAGGCGTCGAGACCTCGAGTCGAATTGTCCCAAGAGATCACACAACCTTGACCACAGAAAGCTTCCGCAATGGAGACTCGCTTTCGTTCACCACCAGAAACACCACGAACGTACTCGTCTGAAGAATGTCGTTAGCGCCACGGAGACTTCACAAGGCCATCTTCAACTTACTTCCGACCAAAGTTCGCTTGGTGTGCGAAATGTTCAGCATCTTGAGCAAGGTGTCGAGGAACTCCTCCCTAAACTGTTTCGGAGAGACACCTTCGAGCATTTTGCCGGGAGTCTTCATCTTCAAAGCCAATTCGAGCGTCTGCTGAACAGTCAAGGTGGGAAGATGGATGTCGTCTGAAAGAAGACAGCATGAGAGCATGTACCAGAAGGGATCGCGCCTCGACTCACCCTCCA
Source organism: Naganishia sp. PT2105A-2 (assembly GCA_023628115.1). Lineage (NCBI taxonomy): Eukaryota > Fungi > Basidiomycota > Tremellomycetes > Filobasidiales > Filobasidiaceae > Naganishia > Naganishia sp. PT2105A-2. The sequence continues at coordinate 75,108 of JAMALG010000066.1, read as the reverse complement.
TCGAATAAAGAACTTCTCCCGCGTATCGCTTCTTCATCTCCTCCGGCGAAACACCTTGGTAGAGGACATCGCCTTCAACCCCAAGGTAGGATTCCCTGTTGTTGGTAATAGTTTTCAAGAAAGTACTCGCACCGCCCTGGAAAGCAACGAGTCAAAACAATATTCCTATCGAGACTCAGGCGCAAAGCTCACTCCTGGTCGTGCAAGGACAAGGCACATCTCTCCGGGCCTGAGATAACCGCTAAAGTCGTGAAGTAGGTCTCGAGGCTTCGGGGACATCAAGTCGAGGCCGAACATCTTCAGAAGCGAAAAAACCGGCATGATGAATTGCTCCATGATGGCGTTTGGGAACGTTCGAACGTGGATCTTGAGACCACCGCCACCGATAACTCGCAAGTGGTCCCAGGTGACAGCGATCTGCTTGTGGTTGAATCCTTGCTCGTCACGGGCATTGCTGGTACCCCGAATGTATTCGGCGAGATTGAACTGGTCTTCTTCTTCCTGTTTTTCGAGATCGGCCTGCGAAGTGCCAGATTGTCGTGTTCGGGCTCGATGGAGCGATGACTGTCGAGACAGCGATCGCTGCAATTCGGCAAACTGAGCCTTGGCCTTTTCTACATCGACAGGCTCGTTGTTCTCTTCACCATAGTATCCTTTTCCGGGATCATTGTAACCCTGGCCGTGTTCACCGACCAAGCCAGCCGACTTTTCGATATCGTGGGAATGGGCGGCCTTTTCATCCTCTGATCCAGAGTGTCGCGATGGTGCGAGCGTAGGCGCATTGCTGAATGTGTGTTGCTCTGGTGCATGCACAAAGCTACCAAGACGCACATTCTCCGGTGCAGGTGGTAGGTGCGACATGACTGTTCGCAGAAATCACTTCTGTGAAAACGATAATTCCAAAGTTGACCAAGGTATGAACAGATAGTCAGGGACCTCGATTTCCACTATGTATCCACGTCGATATATGGATGCCGATGAACAGGCGATGCCGCGTTGGCCACGGAGTCGATCAAAATTTACAATTACTGACTCGTTCGATTCATCAGCAACTATCGGTCGACGGTTCCGCCGTTATCTCCTCCTTTCGGTGTGACTTTGTTATGATTGTGAGCGATCTTCCCTCGGATGCGTCTCGGGATCCTTTCACGTTGACCGCTCGTCAACGAAAGGATGACTAGCCCAGGGCTTTTCGCCTTGATGGGTTAATTCTCGGTTCGCTGACGTAGCCTACGCAGGCGACCTCCACTATCGAATCTTTTTTCTACGTGTTTGACTGTTTTTTCCTTGACTCATAACGAGCTTTGGGGGTTGGGAAAGCTGTCGGGAAGTCGGTCGGAGATGGAGGCACACGCCCGCCGGACTTGGCGCTTGATCACATGGTGCATCATAGGTTGAGCGTCAGCGGACACGAGAACCTGATGTCCAGAAGCCATAGATGAGTCATCACTTCTATGATATCAGCTCGACGACGGAGTGCCATATTGCATTGATGATGAGGTATCATGCAGGAAGCAACCTGAATGAGCCAGCACAACGCATTCGTAAGGTCTCAAGCTCATCCATAAAAAAGCCAATAATCTCGGCGGAAGCGCTCGGCCGCGTTTCAGGATGTTTCGGATCCCGCAGAAGCCGTTTCAAGGCCTCGTTGCGAAGAGAAGAAAGGAGAAGCCTCATGGTGGACCGGGAGAAGCGATGATGCGGGAAATGGGGCCAGGTGCTACGCGACTCGCCGAATAACGTGGCGGATCGTCACGCGAAAAGGGGGTGACTGGGGGTGAACAAAGATTCGTACGTCTACTGGATATAGATGTAGGAGCTGATGTAGGCTTTCTCGGAGACCATGCGGCTTAGTAACAGTTTCCCTGGGCCGGCAGTTCCAGCACATAGGCAAATTGCGGCTGTCCGTTCAAAGAGAGCTCGGATACGTGCTCGAACACGTACGGCAGCAGTACACGACAGCCAGAATACTCATTGCATGCCTGGGATGACTACGCAATATCTTTGCTCAAAGGGCAGACCACACTACGGGAAAGTCCAACATCTCCTATTTTCTCTTCTTCTCCTTGACCGGGTCCAAAGGTCTGTTTGTGAACGACGTGAGCTGGGGAACTGACAAAACTCGCCGTAAGAAACGTACCGATTGAAACCTCCTCTTCTGTTCATGTACTGCCGCCATGTCCTCTCCTTCTTGATGTTTGCCCCGCCTTCAGCATTTCCTTCTCTATGCTTTCCCTGATGGAAGAGCAGAACATCAGCGGCCAATCCAAATTCGGCGAGCAGGGATTCTGAGGAATGAGCTCACCTTGGTCGAGCCAAATCCTCCAAAACCCATTGCCGCCATCGCCGCAGCTTCCTCATCCTCCTCGTCCTCTCCCTCACCTCCTTCCGCGTCTGGATCAATATGCTCTCCGTCACGATTCCGCGGACGGCGGTACGGCTCTGGAGATCGTGTGACAGAACGAGACGCTGCAGGGAAATCGATGAAGATGGGCACCGGTCAGTGAGGCGTGTCGGGCTTACGATCTTCTCTTTCCTGCTCCTTTTGAGCTCTCATAGCCCGCTCCAGCTCTCGCTGCCTTCTGCCCTCCTCGATGGCTCTCCTATCCAGTGGCCGATTCTGCTCAAACCCTCGACTCTGATATCCCGGCCCATGTTGATACCCCGGCCCCTGACGATAACCCTGCCCATTCTGATGCCCCGGTCGTCCACCTGGTCCTGTCCCTGCGTGCCGTGGCCCATCTGGTGGCATGTTGTTTCTCGGACCGCCAGGCGGTGCATGGCGGAACCCTTCGTTCCCTCTCGGCGGATCGGATTGCCGCGTGCGTTCTGGCGAGCGCGAACGTCGATGTTCCCTGTCTTCCCTTTTGATACTGTGATCCCGGGCACCATCATCTGCGTATCTGCTCTGGTATGAGCTGTCCTTGTCCTCTCGATCGCCGTCGACATCCCGATGCCGAGGTCTGTCTCCATCTTTGCTGCGGTAGCCTGTAGGTTGTGATACTCGGTGAGCGATGAAACCTTTGACAATGACGGCAACTAACCTCGTTCGCGGTCCTCCGGAGAACGCGTGCGCCTTCGATAACTTGAACCTGTCTCCGCATCTCGATCCCTGTAACCGCCTCCCCGCGAGTTGTAGTAACCTGAGGGTCTTGAGGACATAACGACGTAGATGCAGGTTGTTCACTGTTTAGTGAGCGAGCGGATCAAGCTTGTAGACAATCTCCGATAGGTGTAACGGTTCAGGGTCATGGTATAATGATGGTGATCGAGCGAGACAACCGACTTGTCGCGACCGACTCTGGCTTCGAGCTTCGTTTGTTTACATTATGCCCATCAGTTCTCATCATCGGGTTGACCACCTCACATAATCTCATACCTTGATCAATAGCTTTCCATCCCACACACAACGCTCTGCACTCCTCCCTGGACGTCAAAGTGTCTTTGTGATCTGCCTTGCATTGCCAGCGAGAGCTCAAACTTCGCATTCAAAGCCTGCAGCGGAAGCCATATCATACGCGATCCAGGCGGTTGACAACAACAATCCCATCAAAACGCGTCAGAAGCTATCGAGAAACAGAGGGAGTCTTGGAACACCGTGAGATCGGAACGCCGGTAGGCGATGGAATCGTGAGTACCGCTGTCTTCCGAAACATCGCAATTCGAGGGTAGAGATCAATCTCTACGCTCACTTGACTGACTGTTCGTCCATGATCGCTTCTGAATCCATAGGATCGGTAAGATCGATAGATCAAAGAAGGGGCAAGCCTCGATTCCAAGCGAGCCAAACAGGAGCGTCGTTGGATATACAGGAACCTCGATCAAGTGAGTTCAGGCAGGAATCATCCGATAGACGAGAGTTTACTAAGATCATCTCCCAGCATTGCCAACGCCATGGCGCGAGCCATAGAATCCGGGGCATTTCCGAAAGCTAGTGGAAGTGGAAGCATGTCGTACGATTCTGATCTCGCTCCGCGCAAGGAATCACAAAGCACCTTGCCCGGACCGGCATCAAGTGATGAACAGCCCAACATCAAAGTCAGCGGCGGGAAGAGGAAGAAGCTCGTATCACCTCGTCGTAATACGGCGAGCAGCAAAGCGGCAAAGGCCAAGTTAGCTCAGCGTGCTGTGGAGAATGCGATGGATGTGTCAGACACGAACGGGGAAGGAGGATCATCAGAAGAAGAACGCGAGTTCAAGTCGAGAAGGTTGATGTCACCCACCGAGGCTCTGCTGGACGCCGCCCGAGCAAAAGTTCCCGCACCAGAATTACGCAGCCGTAAACATTCAAAGGCGATAGGAGCAACGTTCCCGCCACGACCGATCACGTTCAACTTGAGACCGCCAAGAGGAGATTCGACGGATCAAAGTAGCGGGAATCTTTCGGATGCGAGGCCGCGGAATGGTGCTAGAACGGCTCGTTCTCCCGAATCATCCGTGGCTCGAGTGCAAGAAGCAGACCTGATCAACAGATATAGGGACGGCCCAGGACACCGTGCTTCCCCGTCTCCAGGTTCAACATCCGCGACATCCCACTTTCAATCGTTCTCGGCCATTGTCGCTAATGTTCCGAACGGTCCGACGGGGGTGGACACGACAGTGGAAGGAGAAGAAAGCATGGAGAGCGGCGAGACAAGCGGTGCGAGTGCAAGCAAACAAAACACGGCGAGTATGAGTGTCAGCGCTCTGCACGAGGAGAGCTCGTATGAAGCTATGGAGAAGGAAGTTCAGGCGAACCGGAGGCCCGAGGCCGCGTCGGCTTCGGTCATTCAGCACGCGCAGCATCTGGAGACGCCGACGCCTGCTCCCATCAATCCGCCTCGGACAATGACGTCGGTTCAGCAACGAGAAAGTGCAGACGTGTCACGTCAACCGTTCTTCCCGATGCCGGCATCTCACAGCAACACGCAAGTATCTTCGAGTGCAAACAGACGACGCACGGCGCGCCAGAGTACCGATAATGAAGCTTATCGTCCGATAGGAGGCACAACGTCGGCAATCTCACACCAAGCTCGCGCTGGAACGGATTCAGCGGATGAGGATGGAGGAGGCGAAGGCCTCGCTGTGCACCTACCGGAACGCTCGACGAGGGGCAAGCGGCACGAATATGGGGAAGGCTATCTTGGCACTGGACTGTCGTTCACACCGGGTTCTTCGAGCAAGACGAGACCCAAAAAGTCCGACAGTGAACGCCTTGATAGCGGTGATGTGGAAGAGAATGGAAGAAACGCTCCGACTTCAAACGTAGGTCGTATGGAGGAACCGACGGTCAGCGTGGCTACTAAACGCGGACGCGGGACAAAGTTCAACACGCCTGCAAGGGCGGCGAAGAGCGTTTCCGTGGGGTCTTCTCCGCACAAAGAAACGAATGTGGCGACCGTGACAGGTCCAATGGATTCAACGCGTGAGAAAGGGAACGTTGCTCCCAAGAAGAACCTTCATCCGTCTGAATCATCAGTAAGTCGTTGTTTTCTGTGATTCCCGACTTGGGCTGAATTACGCCGGTCTCGTTTCCTTAGCTTCACCGCCTTTCTACGGTGCTGGCCGATACGTGGAAAAGGTATTCAATGCGGGTGGCTGCAGCGGTAGCATTCTTGGCTTGTCTTTCTTGGCTCGCGATGCACTCCCTGGATACCGGAACCCTCGACAAAGGGTCTCAAGCCGGGCTCTCCGGCTCTCACAGTAACTACGGCGGACACATACAGCATCCGACAGGTCGGATCCCTAGGGATCGGGGTGATCACGACGCATCCGATAGCATGGACTTCTTCTGGGAACGCTTGGGATCTCTGGAAGCAACGGTGACAAGGCTCTCGCTTGACTTGCAGATTGCCAGAGAGGAACAGGAACGCTACAAACTGGACAAGGAGATGACTCGTAGTCAAATGGAGAAGCTGACCGATGATGTGCAGGAGGAACGCGGCAAGCGGGTCGAGCAGGGCAAAAAAATCGACCAACTTCGAACGACAGTCCGTTCCTTACATCAGCAAATCGAAGTCTCGAGTTCATCGGTTTCTGCTCAAGTGGAGGCTGCAGACAAGAGAGCACGGTCGATCGAGGGCACAGTCGGGGACGCCTTGAGTGAGCAGCGCATGATGCAGCTACTGGGGAAAATACTGCCCAATGGTGTCCCGGTCCGGCGGGACTCTAAGACGGGACAAATCACCATCGATCCCGCCCTCTGGACAGAATTGCGCAAGGTGTTGGCCACGAAAGCAGACGTGGAATCCGTGTCCACCAAGGTATCAGCGCTCAAGAAGAAACAAGACATTGACAGCATTCCGACAACACAGCCAGGACAGGCCTTTGCTAAAACTCCGTCATGGCACGACTTCCTCGCCGAAAACGAGGGCAAGCTCCGCGCGTGGGCAGAGGGCGCAATGGACCGAAAAATACTCGATATCGGTTTTGTCAATCGGTCCACTTTCTTGTCAACGTTGAACGACGAGCTGAGAGCAATGCGAACCACTCTTAGCGTTGAAGCTTCGACCCGAGAGCAGTCAACAATGGCGAAAGTCAACAAGAAACTGGATGATATCCGCGATTACCACGTCGCAGGGACCACTGCGCAACCGGTGATCGCCTCTGGTGACAGTGACGCAAACATCAAACCAGTCTTGCAGCGACTCATCGACGACTCTTTGTTGAAGTACTCGAAAGATACGTTGGCACGACCTGACTTCGCATTGGCATCGGGCGGTGCACAGATCGTTCACCAACAAACAAGCAAGAGCATGGAGCTGGTTCGGGAAAACAAAGCCTGGTCCTGGCTTACGGGAAGGCGAAGCTTTGGTCTGGTGACAACTGGCAGGATGCCGGAGATCATGCTGCACCCCAGTTCTCAACCCGGAATGTGCTGGCCTTTCGAAGGATCGAGAGGAGAAGTTGGCATACTCCTCAGTCGGGAAGTCCGAGTGACCGATATCACATTGGAACACGCAGCCAGAGAACTGGTATCCGCAAAGAGTCTTGGCAGTGCTCCAAAGGACATCGAAGTCGTGAGTACTTGGCTTTACCGATTGTCGTCACGTAGCCGTTGACTGACGGCGGACATCATCAGTGGGCATACTTTACGGAAGAGTTTGAGGATCGACTCCAGGAATTCTTTGATCGTTACCCGTAAGTGTCTCTTGCCTCGCCGAAGCCGGTAACTATGCTGAAATTTTCGTCCAAAGAATGCATCAATCGGATGTGGAGCCACCTCAGAAGGGACGAGGAATGCTTTTGCTCACCCGATTCGAGTACTCCCCGCACACGTCTCAACCAATACAGAGCTTCGCGATACCCTCTAGCATCCAGGAGCTGAACCTGGCCACCGTCAATGTTATCGTCAGGATCAACAGCAACTGGGGAGAAGATTACACTTGCTTGTACCGAGTGAGTGTTTGCCGCGCTGCAGTCCGATGATCTCATCACTGACATTCGTCTTTCAGATCCGTGTTCATGGATCAGCCTCCGAAGATTTCGGCGAAGAGCCGGCGGATAACTAAACGGTTCTTCATCGGCGCCTCTTTAACCTTTCGCTTCACCAGAACGACTTGTGACGACTCAGCCGTCATATCGCCACCTTCATTGCTTCTCCTCACACGTAACAGCGTCTGCGCCCTGGCGCCACGCACTGCTCGGCAATTACTTTTCCAGTTATCGCCTCTACGCCAACTTTGACTTCGATACACCTTTCGACGCCGTTCATCTCAACGGCTTACCAAACTAGCATTCCGGCGGATACCGCCAATCAACCATTTGTCAAACTTTGCTCTCGGGCGGTTGGGCTACCGCCTATGCATTAACGTTTTCCTGATATACTGTTTGATACCGCATAGATATATGATTACGAAGAATAGCTACATCATACGGCCTCTCAATGAGCATGAGCCATGTCTCCGCCGACTTGTCAGCCCCGACCAGACGGTCTGATGAGCAAGCAGCGCTCGAAAAAGCACTCTGGGTTACACTTGATATGTTAGAAGTGGAAAGATTATGACAGCTCCGCAACGAACAGACATGCCAAACGGATGCTTCTGAGGCGAAGTAACCGGACAGCAACGAACATGATCCACCCAATACGCAAAGACGGCAATGCTATGAGTATGATATGCAGTCACAAGCCGTCTAAATTTCTCTTTTCATTCCTTTCTTTGACCTTTACAACTTGCCGCCGTTCTCCTCATTGACCAAGACGTATCTATACCTTGCCTTGCCAGCGTGCATGTCAAGAACTGCCTGATTTGCCTCCTTCATGGATCTCTTGATAATCCATGGGTGGATGTCCTGCGTCGCAGCGAGAGCCAGCATCTCGTTAATCTGCGAAGGGGATCCCTGAAAACAGCACAAACATTCAGTTGTCGTTCTTGAATCGATTCGAAGACTCTTTTCTGCTTACAATCATGGTGCCGCCCAAAGACACGTGTCTGGGAATCAATTCGAAAGGCGTGATTTGCGGCAACGGCTTTTCCGGAGCGCCAACGAGAATAAAGTTGCCTCCCGGCCGCAAGAGCGAAAGGTATCCGCTCAGCGGCATGTCAGGGTCATCTGCAACGGAAGGATCAGCGCTGTACATATCCTCACCGGAAGGGATCAGGCTCACTGCTGGTGGCGACTATCAGGTCCAACGATCGCTCGTAAGGCTTGAAGACGTCCTTTTCGCCGCCATGGGTGGCGATAAACCTGGTAGCGCCCATCTTCTCCGCGTCGGCCTTTTTGCTCTCACTGTGAGAGATGGCCGTAACATTTGCTCCAAGCGCCTTTGCGAAAAGAAGGCCGAAGCTGCCGAGGCCGCCGATTCCGACGATTCCGACATCTTTTGCAGTCTTACCCGCTCCGTATGTGGTTAAGGGATTGTACAAAGTAGCGCCACCACCTGAGAATAAGGGGTCAATCCGGGCTCACTATTACTACGGCCTCTACTCACACAACATGGGGGCCGCGAATGCGGGATCGAGGCCGTCTGGGATCTTGAAGACGAACTTTCCGGGAGATCTGCGGAACGTCGGGTCAGCATATTGGCATAGTCGCGACTGGCTTGTGCATCATCACATACCGGTTGTAGTTGGCGTATCCTCCGTAGCTCTTGTCGCCCTTGGCGGGGCCCTCTTTGTTGAACTTGCCGTTGTACGTTCCGACCATCTGAGAGCAATACTGCCTGATGTAGGAGCGTGGATCAGTCTGGACTCTAGACCATCCGACGGTCAAAGAGCGCGGCCTACTCTCGGTCTTTTTGGCATGCATCGGAACACTCGCCACAGCTATCACACTGCGCGCCGACACCGACAATGTCGCCTACTTTGACATGCGAGACCTTGGATCCAACCTTGACAGCCACGCCGACAATCTCGTGTCCGGTCACGACCGGCCACATGGCTTCTCCCCAGCCGGCGGACATCGTGTGCAGATCAGACGCACACTTTGAAGAAGCAGGTGAGGGATTCGTCATGAAGAGAAGTCTTAGAAGACTCACGATACCGGAGTACTGGATCTTGATGTCGACATCGGTTTCCTCCCAGTGCTTGGGCTCGTACTCGAACCACTTCAGCTCGCCATTGATTGCGTTCTTATCGAATGCTCCCCAGCCTGGAAGAATGGTACCGAAATTTCAGACAATGACAACAGATAATCATGCACCTTCAGAAGCCCTCACCTTCGAACTTGTAATCGGTCTTGTCAGACATGTTGAGAGATAAGTAAGAGAGAAGTGATTTCTTTCCAATACTTTGAATTGTCGATATGAACAGACATCGGTCTACTCGTGCCTCTGAAGGTGTACGGGTTGGAAGATATATATAGCGTCGCGAAACAAAATGTCTACTATGGCTGCAGAATCTCCACAAGATTCAGGGTTCGGTGACACAGGGCTGTCCACGCCTGTAGGTGGAGGAGCTGGTGGAGGAGGATCCTGAAGTGCTGGTGGAGGTCTCCGGAGATGAAAGAGCCATCGGACATCGTTCAAAGCTCCCGATATGACGTTGGCAGCTAATAAGAAATCCTGCTCACAGGTCACGTGCTTTGTCGACATCTCTGCAGCAGCTTCAGCAGCTATCTCCGGAGCAGATAGACTACAGTAGTAGCAGCTTGAAACTGATCCAGATGCACTACTGTGATCATCGTAGCTCTTGGACAATGTCTGCCCGATGATTCAATAGCTTCTGAACTTGTAGGGGAGAGAATGGCTGCGAGGTCCCCAGGTATCTCTGCCCGTTTTGCAAGGAGCTGCGACCTGCGAGTATCGACGTCCAAGGCATTCTCGCGATTACCTGTATTCCGCCTCGTGAACACCCAATCCAAAGCAAGGGACAGGAAGGCGTGGCGTAGGGGCTGTAATTATAGTGACCGAGGCCGATCGATAGGCGAAGCAAGTATGAAATATAGTGATGCTTTAGTCCATCCTGTCTCGGCGTACAATGCCTTTCGCCGGCAGAGGCGAAGGATACGAGCTACGTAACGACGTGTGCCCGAGCTAGTCGCCGAATATACGTTGACTGGTTCTGGCGATGTTGCGGATCATGCTGATGACATCTTTAATCATTGATCAAGGAGCGGGTCAGGAAGGCCTCGTCTATGCTGTAGTCGGCCTGAACAATCGTCAGCGATGACAATGGTGGGCGAGAGGGGCCAGCGGCTTACCAGATCCCTTCCTCCTGAAACTTGGTAACAATCGCCTCCAAACACTTGGATTCCACTCTGGAATGTATTAGCTTAAAGCCTGTTATATCCCGGAAATTCCTGCCATCGAGGTTCGTGGCCATCTCTGAGCTCGGTAAAGCGTGAGCAAAAGTCGAAACATGGAGGCGGGATTGACGTACTGCGGAAAGCATGATCATCTAGATAGGGAGATATTGGTGTGTCGAATACTGGAGGTTTTGACGCTTCGAGCATCTTTTGCCAGACTGAAGGTGAGTAGTGCATCAGTATCGCGCAGAAGACAATGTTGCAAGATGCGGATGAACGCACTCTTCATATGCTGTTCAACATTCACGATCAGTTCAAGGACCCTTTGGTCACGCTAAGAACAAGGCTCACATCTTCGTTCACATCATCTACCATCTCGCTAAAGTCCATTTTTTGAAACTGACTGACCAGCGTGCTCACAATCGAGCCGTGGAAGCCATACTTGATCCTATATACCGAGGCAATCGATCGGGCGAGAGAGTCCTGTGTAGTGTCGGCCTGGTCAACCTAGGGCAAGCGGTAGCAGTGCGCCGGTGTTAGTGGAATGACAGGGACCGCACCAAAAGGCTTACCAGATTGAAATACGGAACAGTCACCTTGTCATCGCTACCGAGCATATTCAGTTGCATATCTCCGCTCTTCAGCATCTTATCCAAGCCTCTCCTCTCGGTCTCTGTGGCACGATACCATCCGCTAGGTATTGATACACCGGCCAGCTTGTCTGCTTGCGATCTTGCATTCTCGCCGAGACTCGAAATCCACTGGGCGGCGGTAAAGAGACCTCGCACGACATCCTGCACATGAATGGTGTGCATGCGGAGGTCAGGGTTGTAGAGAAACTTCATTTCCTCTTTGCTGTCGTGGAGTATTTTAATTCAGTTTTCATACTTCGTGGTAACGCAGACTGCTCACCTGTATTGATAGATATGTCCCACGACCAACCGTCCCAACACCTGACTCTGATCGCAGTAGCCCTCCCCATAGATTTCTCCCACCCTGATTGCTGCAAAGTTCAGGCGATCATTGCCATCTTCGCCGTCCGCGCCAATCGCCCCGATAGCGCGCACGACTTCATGCCACCATCTCCCCCGTACGCCATCGGGACGCATTCCGAAGCCTTCAACATACGCATCATCCTTGTCCTTCCCGCCGCCAAAGAAGCCTTTGGATCTCTTCTTATCCTCAGAATTTGGGAGAAACGCTTCGCCGTACCCGGTCGAGGGAGAGGATGATTTCATCTCGTAGAAGGGGAACGTCAGACGGATGTACGCCTGCGGCTGGATGTGTTTGGGTAATGAAGTGGCGTGTTTTGCAAGTGCAAAAGGGAGTGTATATGTTTGCTGGATGTGAAACTGACATGCAGGGTATTTGAGGTCAGCACAACAATTTCTTTAGGAGGAGAGGGCTATGCGTCTTACGATTTCTGGGCGATCGTATCTCGTCTCCCCCGTCAAATCGAAAACGTAGTCGAATCTGTCGAACCCCTTGTCTTCCGGCACAAGGAAAGCTTCTTCTACTTTGGCTACGAGAGAGTGAGTTTGAGCCTGCCAGAGGCCAAGATCACCTTGGCTTACATTTCATCGTCAAGTTCATCTGCCGGTACTCCACGACGTCCGGTAGATCCGCAAGGCATTGGCGGAATGCAGGGTCGATGTAGGTCGTGGCTGGTTGTACGCTATATTTATCAACAATTCTGAGGAACTGCGCAGTATCCTTCATTAATATGACAGCGTTGGCCCATCAGGATTTGCGATACCTCACCTTGACCAAAGGATCTCTCGATTCTGCATCGCGTCCCAGATTTCCGCATAAAAACACCGCAAGGTGTCGAGCGACGGTGTTGATTCCACCGAGGATCAGCACGGTAGGTTTCTTCGCTACCTTCGTGCTAGACATTGCTGGACAACCTTGATCTGGAAACCGTGGTGCCGAGTGCCGAAGAATGCTGATATGTCGACGGCAATCAAGCAATGCTGCGGATCAGATGAGTTGCGCCGAGGATGAGCTGAGGAATGAGCCGGACTTTGCTTGCGGATTGGTTCGCTGCGGACAGAGCAGGCGGTATAGGGAGTACTGCGCTCTTGTAGGACCCTCCGAAATCTATGACGGTTGATTCCAAAGTTCAGCCCTTGTCCTTGATGTCTCTTTGATCAATTGATCCAGGAGTGAGACAAAACTGAAAGATGACGAAAGATAACGATCGACCGCTCAATTTCGGCCCGAAAAGCCCAACAAGGTCAAGAAATGCTTCATACACGCGGCGTGTTTGCCTCGTCTATCAGAGTCCATTCCGGACTCAGACCACATTCGCCACCTCTGAGGACCGTGACACTTATATCTGTCAAACATCTCGTGTGTGGCTTACCTGCTCCTTCCAGGGGTTGATTACCAAAACAGCTGTCAAAACGACCTCAATCGTCTATCGCATCTTTGCATCCGCCCCTGTCTGCGGGCGCACCATCCAGGAGCGAGCCCGCATCAGCCCCTACACTACAGCTGTGTCGACTTCGTCATTCACCTTGAACGACTTTCCTCTTCTTCTGTCTCCCCTACAGTCGCCAGATCCTCTTCTTCTGTATATCAAGATGTCCTGGTGCGTACGACTCACTCACCCATACGTTGTCTCTGACACCCCGCGTTCTGCGCTCGATTAGGGGTGGTCTCAAGAAAGCGGCGTCTCGTGCGCAGACGCAGTTGATGCAGAAGACGGGGCATGTCGAGCGGACCGTCGACAGGGAATTCATGGAGGAGGAAACGAGGTATCGAACGTATGTACCGGAGTTCCGAAAATTCCGACCGTAACCTGACGAAGTGGACCTTCATAGGATGGAAAAGGAACTTAACAACCTGCAGAGGGAGGCCAAGAACTATCTTGATTCGATGCGCAGTAAGTACAGAATGCCGCCATTTCGCCCTCAAGTATACTGCTAACGCATCCGCCATTGGTATCCATAGTGATGTCTGCGTCGCAAGCCCGTATCGCCGAGACACTGGAACTCTTCTACACTGCCGATCGGACCTCAGATGTGCGCCATTTCACTTTAAATATGCTTCGTGGACCTGCCTTACTGATCATTAATTATGCCTGCCTTTCGTTGCAACAGAGCGCGATGGCCGGTCACGCATACAAGTCCGTGGTTGAAGAACTGGACAACATCGTTAGCCGAGACCTCGTCAGTATTACTTTTTTAGAAAGCCCCATGGATATAGAATCTGACAGCTCCAATCTTTCTGGTAACGACAGGACGCACCCTTCCGTGCAACCGTACTGGAGCCTATCGGGAAACTGTGCTCGTACTTCCCGACTGTCAACGAAGGCATCGCCAAGAGGAACAAGAAGGTAAGCTGCAATTCTGACAACAAGCGTCCAGAGACGGACAGTCGATACTGATGATCCGACCACCGATAGATGATTGACTACGACGCTGCAAGGTCCAAGGTCCGAAAGCTGCAAGACAAACCCTCTGACGATTCGGTCAAGCTCCCTCGAGTGAGTTTCGCTGCCCTGCTCGTGAGACAGGAAAGAGTTCTCACAAATCTCCCTATCAGGCTCAACAAGAATATGACGAAGCCAAGGAGATCTTCGATATCTTGAACGAACAATACATCCGCGAGTTGCCTCTCTTCTTGGACACACGAATACGTAAGTTTTAGGTGATTGTGGTCCAAGCAAGGACATGCCTCAACACTTTTCACTTTGTAGCATACCTGGATCCTTCATTCGAAGCCATGGTTCGATGTCAATTGAGGTTTGCAGAGGAAGGTTATGCCAAGCTGAGCGGTGTCCAGCGGTCTGTGTCAAGACTCTAAAGACTAGTCACAATTTGCTGACGAAATGTGGATCACATGCAGATACTTTGCAGACAACATCCGGGATGACTACGCCAATGGGCAGTTGGACGCGCAGGTGGAGACCGTTCTGTCGGAGATGAAGGAGCTGGCGATCTACGGAGTCTAACCCACTAGACCTTTTATTTTGGAAGCATCGTCCAAACAACAGCCGGAACGGAAATGCCCAATCATGTTGTATCAACAGAAGCAAGAATACCGTTTCTAGACTTTTTGGAAGGTAGACAAAAATCCAATCAATGTCTTTTCGTGCATGGTTTCGTCACTCTATATACTACGTTGAGAGAGCTCTCTACGGACGCCTAGATTAATCTAACAGAATACAATATCAGACCTCCCTCATACATGGATTACTCGATTCATCAAACGTCACAGACGTCTTTCATTCCTCATCGTCTTCGTCTTGGAAGTTGATTCGAGCCTGCTTGACACGCTTCTGCAGTTGAGCGGCTCGAGCCCGCTCGCGGTCCTCCTGGGCCCGCTTGCCGTCCACGATCGCGCCGGCGCGTTCGAGCATGGCATGCAGCTTTCCTTCGGTGTGAAGCTTTAACAGCGGTGCGTAGCCGTCAATCGGCTGACCGCCGATGGTGATCAGCGGCGAGGGAGAATCGGCGGAACGACCGTTGACGATACGGGCCAGAATGGCCTTGATTGCGGATTGGTCGACTCTTGAATCGAGCGGGAGAGTAACGGGTCCGGGCAGAAGAGAGTAGATAGCGAAAAGTTCGTGCACAGGCGTAGTCCATGTTGAGCCGGTGCTCCAGATGACGACAGGCTCTACTTCAGCGCGTAGCTCCACCCAACCTTGAGCATCGTTCGCCTTGAAGCCGACAAGCGACATCGGGTCCATTGGGCGGGAGGTGTCCACGTTCAGAGGGAGCGAATTGGTTCGACCGGCAAGGAGGTAGGATTGTAGAGCCAGGAGTTCTTGCGATGCCGTAAGGGGCATCGTCGAGGTGACCGGACGGTAGGCTCGGGCAGGAGCTGCAGAAAAACACGGGTGTTAGGGACAAGTTGGCACAAGATGACTTTTTTGGCTCACCGATTGCTTGCTGCTCGTCAGAGTAGGTCAACGTCCTCGGAGCACCCCATTGGCCGGTCACTCGGACCTTCTTTCCGCCTACCAGGCTGATCCTCTCGATATCCACGAGCTGTTGTTGAATGACAGACGTCGGCAGCTTGTCGGATCCCATAGCTGACAAGAGAGGGCTGCTTGAGCGGAAGACAAGGCTGATACCGCTTATGACTAGAAGAGCGACAAGGACGAAGCGGACTAGAGCTTTCGGTCGGGGTGCGTGTGACCACGTCTTTCGCAGTGCGGAAAGAGTGTCACGGTGGGTTGCGGGAGGCGGCAGGGCGAAATCGGTTGGCACGTTGGGAGGTGCAGAGTTCGAGAACGAATTGTGGCGACTCAGAACCGGAGTGACACTCGGTCGGGGTTGATATGACGACGAGCTCGAGGACGGGAATGGTGGCAACTCGTAGCCGAGCGAGGCTGGAAGGTCTATCGGAGAGACACTTCTCGAAGGATACGACCGAGTCGAAGGGAAGCCACCTTGGCCATTCCGCTGCTCCTGCGATATCGTCGATGACAATTTTCTCGAGCCAAGTTCCGGACCGGGCTGGAAAGTCGAGCTTCCGCCGACCCGCGGGGAAAGAAGACGATTAAGAGCATTGAAGCTTTCGACTGGTTCAAGCAAGGGAGAGTGTGAAGCTTGAATAGCAGTGGGAGATGTAGGTGGCGAGAAGAGGAAGGAATGCATCGGGGAACCCATGGTGAATGTCGGAAGCGTGTTGAGTTGGCAAGTTTGGCGGAGCGTCGTTGGTTGGATGTCGATTGTCTTGACTTTACGGTCCGGCGTAGAAGGAATGTGTCACGAAACGTGTCAAACGTGTATATAGGATCCTGGGTGGAGTTGTCGTGTTTTGGTATCGGCCAGTCGTGGTAATTGTCGTGGTAAACAATCGATGCAAGGCACAGCCCGTTATCGTTTGAGCCTGAGGGATTGTGGGAGTCGAAGACGATGAAGATGTGAAGTGACCCAAAGAAGTAATTAAGACGAAGCACTCGGCCAGTATATCATATCACAGGGCAACCTGCTTCGCGATTCCAGGGCGCGTCGCGAAAAACGTCGAGCCTCCTAGGACGGGTCCTGTTTCAGGATGTCCGTGCGCAATCGTTCTAGCGCGCCGCGATATGAGATTGAATTTCGGGCTAGCGTCCTCCTGGCGGGCAGGCACGCTCGCAGGAGGAGATCGCGTTCTCCCGTCAGTGCAGGCAAAAATGCCTATTCACCTTTAATGGGCTGCAATAAGGTTATTCAAAATTCCGCACATGAGAGAAGTGGCTTGTTCCTGCATAAGGTTGAGTCGCGATTCGAAAGCCGAGTCGAGGTGGTCGAATGGGACTCGAGACTCCGGGAAGGCTCTCCGAGAGTGCTGTCGGAAACTGAATCGCAAGCTGAAACTCCTTGGCCGGAGCCGCAGCCCAGAGCGCTCATGAACATAGCTGTATAGGAGGTTAGAGAGTCGATCAAGAGAGCTAGTAAAACGACTGCGCATCTGCTGCTCTGCGCCTTGTAGAAGTCCGTCGCAATTCATGTTCCTATCGAGTGGTCCACCTCCCTACCATTCCAGAATATCAAGCAGCCGCACTTGCTCGTCAAGGAAGGGCAGGCGACTGGGCGGCGGAGGGAAGGTGAAAGATACGTGATGACGATGACCGTGCATTCAGCTCAAGTAACGTTCATGGCGTCGTAATCGCACATCAGGGGCGCTGTTCACAAGGTCGTCCGAGCTCTACGATGGAATATGGTCACGAGCGATGACGGCCATGGACCACTCAAACACGACTGATCGCGGAGTCCCGGCCCGCGCATTGCGAGACGATGCCTCGGGTATATCGAGAGCACAAGATATAAAGTAAAATGCAGGAATCAACTCCCTCGCATCGATAAGCGCAGGATCTCGATACATTGCCATTCGGTACTCATTCATTCATGGAAATATATTCTCTTCATTCGCTGCTCAGTCATTATCGGAGAGTATAATATCGATATCACCCGTGGACTGTGCTCGTGACTGTTCAATTCATTGTTCACAGATAGTCCGAAGAAAGCCACACCATCAGCTCATCCTGCTCACCCTGTGCTGCTTTACGACCTTCTGCGCAGCTCTTCTGACGCTCTTCTACGCTGCAACTCCAGGACCTGTGAAGGGTACATGAATCGTTCCTGCAATGTTTTCATTTTAACAGCTTCAAAGCCCTCTTTTCTGTTCCAAGTCAACGGAGGTGCACCGCACCAACCATTGTACGATAGTCGTCAATGTGTTGAAGATCCGCTCATGGGAACTGAGATGGAATATCTTCATCAATCAGCGCACAAGAAGCTAAACCGATTCATTTGCCAGCAGGATACAGAGTATCAGTGTCACACCCGCAACGACTATGGGTTACCACTTGCCATGACGGCAATGGCGAATGGAACTTTGACAAGCTCTTCGCTCTTCTCCAGCGACTTTTACACGTCACATCGAGCGATACGGCTTCGGTGGTTATTCGGTCCGATGCCGAAATCGGGTACGGCCGACTCCGCGCCGGCACATCGTGCATCGTGCTTTCGTAACCGGATAACCCATCTTGTTACTCAATAGACGGCGATTCAAATAACTGTTCAGATCTCCGTGCAGTAGGGTTGACGCATTGATATTTCACGAGGATTCTCTTGAGTCAAACGATCTCTCTATCTATTGCGGCCATCCAAAACGCCAGCACATCGTCAAACACCATGCCTTCTGCCATCGACTGGACTAAAGTCCATCCCTCAAACAACCCCCAGTTCTCCCACTTTCCCTCAAGGCGATCGACAGTATTCTCCACGAAAGGGCTCGTCGCGTCTAGCCAGCCACTCGCTAGTCAAGCAGGACTCGAAATCCTGAACAAGGGTGGCAATGCAGCGGATGCCGCAGTTGCAACCGGTACGTCGTTATCCTCACAACGTCCGCAGTCGAACTGAACCCCCTCTGAAACCCTTGTCTGTGACAGCTGCTGCATTAAACGTCACAGAACCTTCTTGCACCGGAATTGGAGGGGATATCTTCTGTCTCTTCTACGATGCTTCATCAAAGACCGTTAGAGCCATCAATGGCTCGGGCAAGTCTCCTCAAGCGCTGTCGCTGGAATACCTTCGCTCCATTGGTATCAAGGGCAGAGAAATTCCTCTCACCAACATGAACGCGGTCACCGTACCCGGAGCGGCATCGGGTTGGATCAAGACTATCGAGGAGTTCGGAAGCGGAAAGCTGACCATGAAGGAGATCTTGGAACCCGCCATCCGGATGGCAGAAGAGGGTAAGAATTATGCGTTTGATCTCCTGAACCTTGACTCAACGATTGCTCCGCAGGTGTCCCCACTCATGAGCTACACGCTAATGCTGTGAGTCACAAGCTTCAATGCTAGGTCTCGCCTGGCTGACGAGATCAAACATCTTGCGCGATTCCTAGTGGATGCGATCCGCCAACCTGATCAAGAAGGCATCCGACAATCATCATGAGTCAGTCGCAATCGTACCAGCCTTGGCCTACCCTCTGAATCTTTCCCTACTCTAGTATGCTTCTCAACGGGGTTAGCATTCCGGGGAACTCACCTGGCATTCTACTAACTTGACTTGTACAGTCTCATCCTCTCGCCTCGGAAATCATGACCTTTCCCAATCTAGCCAAGACTTTTCGAGCGGTAGCCGACGAAGGGCACGCGGGCTTTTACAAGGGCCGGATTGCACAGGCCATCGTCGATCTCGTTCAAGCCGGCGGCGGAGTCATGACCCTTGAGGACCTGGCGGCTCAGGAAGCACAAGTAGTCGAGCCCATCTCGTATGAGTTCAAGAAGGGCGCGCCCGGCGCAGACGGGGTCACCCTGTGGGAGGTGAGTTCACGTAACTGACAAATTCCTACTATCTGAGTTGACAAGATCGATACAGTGTCCGCCGAATGGACAAGGTCTTACGGCTTTGGTCGCTCTGGGTATCATCGAACAGCTGGAGAACCTCGGCAAGCTAGACGATATACTGAAACTGGAACACAACTCGGTGGAATATCTACATGTACTGATCGAAGCCCTTCGGTAAGCACCATTTCGAGGAACGTGAGAGACTTCCTGACAATCACCACTCTATCAACAGGCTTGCCTTTGCGGGTGAGATCATCTGTTTGGCCGGAAGATGCTTTCCGCTCAATTTCTCTGCACAGATACTCGATACTATGTCACGGACCCGGAAGTCGTACATGTGCCCGTCAAGGAGATGCTCAGTGCAGTTAGTTACCCTCGAAGCGCTCATCAAGCGTTATGAGCATCTCAATACTCATTCCTTCTGCCGTTCATAGGAATATTTGAAGGAGCGAGCTGGCATTTTCCAGCCAGAAAGAGCCACAGCGAACGTCAAACATGTAGGCTCTTTCCTTGATCAATGAGATGATCATGAGCTGATTGTTCCGGTATTTTCACTGTCCAGGGCTCCCCTGTTCAGAGGTAAGGTCCAGGCAGTGGCGCGGCTATCATCTACGGCTGATGTGTTCTTCGTGCGTCTATGTTCAGCTCTGATACGGTCTACTTCACAAGTGAGCTCCATGTCGTCATAACCTTTCTCAGTCCTAGCATTGAATACGTTCGTGACATCAGCGAGTGACAGTCAGGGCAATGCTTGTTCCTTCATTGCGAGGTCAGTACTGATGAACGAAGAGGTGTGTAGTATCCTAATATCGATGCCTGTCCTCCTCATAGCAACTATGCCGGTGAGTTGTAAGGTAGTCGCGCATCTGAAAACGAACTCACGCCATTCTCAGGATTTGGCACAGGCGCGATCCCCAAGGGATGTGGGTTCACCCTGCAGAACCGCGGATCGGGTTTTACGCTCCAAGAAGGTCATCCAAACAATGTGAAAGGCGGAAAACGCCCCTACCATACAATCAGTACGTATGCCGAAGTTTACCAGCGTCCTCGAGTGCCTCCACGATACTGGTTCTAACCCATGGCGCTTGCGCAGTCCCGGCTATGGTGACGCGAGGCGATGACCGTGAACTCGTGATGTCCTACGGTGTGATGGGAGGATTCATGCAGCCTCGTATGTGCTTTCCTTAGCGGTTACTCGTTGATTGCTGACAAAAGACTGCATAACCTGCTTTACAGAGGGTCATGTCCAGGTTTTGCTGAATATCCTTCGCGGCATGACGCCTCAGGCCGCTCTTGACGCCCCACGATTCTGCATTTCGGCTGGCTTGCCAGATGCCGATACCGAAGACGCTGCCAATGCAGGCAACATTGATTCGGAAGTGTGGATGGAAGAGGGAATCAGCGATGAAGTCGTCGAAAAACTGCGAGGTATGCCGGCCACTGCCTGAATACTAGTGCGATGCACAAGAGCTCATCATGGGCTCAATATTTTAACAGAGATGGGTCACGACGCGAGGAAGGCGAGCAACTTCAATCGGTCTATTGTGGGTCGAGGGCAGATCATCCAGAAAGTGACGGATCGTCTCGGCAGAACGGTTTGGGCAGGCGGCTCGGATCAGCGAGCGGACGGACAAGTGGTTGGGCAGATCTAAGAACAAAAAACCTCCTTGCTCGCAAATCGATCTCAAGCTTCGCAGATCAGTATCGTATCACTAAACAATGAACTGGGCCCGAGCGAGATCCTCGATGTACGAATTGTGAGGCTTCCTCTTGGAGAGTCGACCTGCAGGTTGGTAAGCGATCTCCCATGTCGTGTCAGTCAAGGTCTGTACGCCGTATAGCAAGTGGCCTATCCACTTACGATTACGCATTATGGTCTTAATCGCACCGGCGAGTTTGCCTTGTGGAAGAGCTTGTGGAAGAGCTTGTGGAAGACGTATTGCTTCGCTCTATTGCTCTGGGAGCCTTGGGGCTGTTCTCGGACGTGTCGGACAGAGAACCGGCGGAATTGCTGGATATGATATCGGTCACTCATCGACAGGGTTTTAAGCAGTTTGCTCAGCGAGCGCAGGACGTGACCGATCTTGGACCCTTCATTATGTCAGATGGGCTGGAAGCTGAAGACTGGCCTGACAGCAAGTCGGTGGCCGGTGGTGTCGCTCGCGAGGAGGATGACAAAGCTACTGTAATCGTAGAAACCTTGCGGTCCATCCAGCTGTCCATCCCATCTCTACCACATTCGAGACCCGCCAGCGAACGCTTGAGGCTATAGAGTACCATCGTCGGTCTTGGCACCGAATGTTGTTTCATATACTGTATCATCTCGGGGAGCTCCCGGTCTTCCCCGAACAAACGCTATCGAACGCAGCAGTAACAATCGCACAGGTGCCACACAATCTGACTTGCGAGTAGCCGTCATGGGAGGATGGATACCACATCCATGACAGGTCCCCGCTATATCTGTTCCAAGTAATGGCAACTTGAATGATGATGATTCGCTTTGGTTCGCGCTGCTGGCCGTTGGTTAACAATGCGTGGCGAATCACGAGGTCTTTGGATCCTCCACTGATCACTGAGCCTTTCCTGGCAACAGCTCCCGTCCCGCGACTTCCCTCGATCAGCTCCTCGATCTCTCTTGAGTTGCTGTGCTGTGACTTCCTGAGCTACTTCCTGCAGCTTGCAGATCCCGGCGGGAAACGGAGCTCATCCGTCAAGAGCTGCCGTGCTGCCTCTTTCGCCTTACTTCTCCAGCACCTTTCATCCCGCTATACCTCTGCCCCGCATTCCCCGCACTGTGAACTGCTTTTGCGGGGTTCGTAGGCTGCGTGTCTCAGCTCTTGTCTCCTACAGATTTCTCCTACCAGCTCAACTACCTGAATACTGCTAGCTACTGTATACTTACTGCTTGAGAATCTTCAGCCAACATACTAGCTGAACCCCCTTCTTGCCCTTCAGGCAGTTGTGAGCTGTATAGAACAATAAATGTCGTAAGCTCGAAATGATGGGCTTTGCAGAATGAGCGGGCGAAGCTGCTGGTAAGGTTGCCCAACGAATTCCTTGAGCACCTGTACACACAAGGGGAGTTGCTCTAGCTGTTGCGCTGCTTTCCGCCTGAACAGCGTAGTGCTGTAGCTGTACAAGACCTGGTACGTCAATCAGCTTCTCACCTGCAAGCAATCCTGCAGATTGCTCTTTAAGAGATATGGCTTGGCAACGGAGCGATATCCCTGATCGATGGGGTAGGCCACGGTGCGACTCAGATATAAGGATAAGGATGAACGAGACCAGAAGACATGGAAGGGACGGCGAAACTGGACCCCTGGCAGGTGATAAACCCTTCGAGAACGTTATATCGGTCCTCCGGCCCACCATCAAATCCATCGACTCCCAAGACTTCGGGCGAACAGACTGTAATCAAGTCGATCAAGAACACAGGCTTGCGACATCTCGCGAGGAAGAAATTGAAGGACTTGCAATATCTCCCAGGAGTTTCGCTCTGTCCGAAATCCGTGGACCCAAGGACTTGGCCCAATCAACCTTTGCTAGAACCGGCCCAATAGTAAGTATGCATGTACCGTGACCAGCCTTTCCGAGTTCTCACGACGGGCTGGACCTGTCTGCAGTGCAAACAACGCCTCACCCAACCCCTTCTCAGCTGGAATCAGGGCAACTGACAGCGGCCGCCCCCGTCAATTCTGAAGTGAATCCTGGCAGTCAAAGCATATCCAGTCCACCTAACGCGCCCGCAAGGCGGGACTCGACCGCTTCGGACGCTCAAACTCTGGTGGAGAAGAACGATTTTGCGCCGAATGAACGGTATCCGGAAACTCTGCTGGAGGACAATCGCGCGGTTCAGCAGTGGCGGAGAAAACGGTTCTTTTTAATCGGAATGGCGGCATCAGTTCTCATCGGGACCGCCATCGCTATTGGAGTGATGATTCACTCGTCCGACAAGGATCGCAAAGTGCGGAGTCAGTAGGCGGGGCCTGCTCATGAGGAAGGCAGAAGGAACGGAGCGCAAGCGCGAAGACGGGCAACGCTGCTTGAGAATTGAGGAGGCTAGTGATGAAGGGAACAATCAGGTCAGGAGATAGATTCGAGTTGTATCAAGATAGAAACGCTGGACCGTGTTGTATAGAAGGCTCTCAAAGGTTGTATGATCTCCTTGCGTTAATGAGACGAGGTCGACATCACTGCCGATAATATTGTGCTAATGGTTCCCATTGTACAGACACCAGACGCTGTATTCTATTTTGCCTCCTCAAAGTCACCAAACGGATCGTCTTCGTCATTGTCTTTCCGTGGTCGTCGTGGTGACTGTTGCGGCGGCGATAGCGGTTTGACGGAGCGGTATCCCTCGGCATGCTCGGAACTCGGATTCCGGGATGTGTCAACTTCCTTGTCCTTTTCCCGAGGCTCGTCCTGCTCCTCCTCATCACTATACAGCAGTCCCCCGCGCTCGCCGTAGCCATCACGAATGCCGCCAACGCCTCGACCCGGCTTCCCCTTCGCGTCTTTGTCTTCGTCGTCGCTGTCATCGCTAACACTGCCAACTTCCCAAACCACTTGATTTTCGTCGACCGAATCATCCGCGTTTCGCTGCTGTTTCTGATAGCTTGTTGACCGCGAGTTTGCGCGAGAACGGGTTCCGCCTGCATCGAGATTGGGACGTGAAGTCGACATTCCCATGGAGCGTTGCATACTGGCACTCGCTTGAAGCGGATTCATCCGCATAGAGCGATTTGGATCTGAAGCGGATACCGTATGACCTTCTGCTGATGCGTCAGGATCGGTCTTCTTTAAAGAAAGCAAGACCTATGTTGGACGGACGGTCAGTAGAAGAAGGAGTGAACTCAATCTGTTTTTGCATACCACTCCTGCCACGAGTACTCCAATCGAGAGGAAGATGGCGACCAAGACCTATACAACATCTGGTAAGCGCGTTGTTCTCGGGAAAGATATTGCTTTGCTTACCCAAGTCTCGTATTGCTCGACCTCATTCATGAAGATTAGGGAATTGACGAATCTGCTCGGAGCGGACGGTAAGACTTCCACCTACCTGGAGCCGAACCATAGTTATACGTACCCGAGTATCGTATATCCCGCATAGAAGAGAGGAACGACCAATGTGGAATCGGCGGTCTTCAAGCCCTTGTTGAGGCAAATGATCTGAAGAACGGCCGTTACCGCGACAAGAATCACCGTCACAATGGGTGCGAAATGTGCAAACTAGAAGAAAATAGTTCAGAGATGACCTACACTCGGGAGATTGGGGTAGACGTACGGGTTTGTCGGGTAGTTCCAGGATTTTGACACTGTCCATTGCAGCGTGTGAGATCTTCGTGAACCATCTCTTGTTCATACTCAACTCACACTGCCTTTGTGAACACCAGACACCCTCCTGCTAAGCTACCACCACAAACTGCCCAGCCGATACCCTGCATATACCGCAGCCTTGCGTCATCCGTACGTTCGAACATCCTCTCCATCCGCGCAAGCACCATCTCCCGCACACTCCGCCACTTCGCCCAAGCGATTTTGAGCGCCTTAAGCACCGGGTTGGTAGGACTGCTTCGTGAACGGCCCCCGGATGTCATCGGTGGGAGCGAAGCGTCAAACCCGCCACCTCCAGCCGGAGACAAGGACTCTCGGGATTTGAGAAGAAGGTTGAGCAGGTGCGTCACTTCATAGGTGAAGAATATAAAAAAGGTCACGAAGAAGAACCATGCGAGCCAGTTCCCTCTAGACCACAACTCCGATAGTCTGTACGAAATCGATCAGAAACTCTTCACGGCAATGCACAAACAGAGGCTCACCTTGAGACCGTGATAACAGCGTCCAATCCATGATTGATGGAGGAGAAGATCAAAATACACAACACGCCGAGCACGATCAATGCCGTTCCGCGGACGTCCTCCTTGGTCACCTCGATCCCGACGAGGATCTTGGCGAAGATAAAGTTGAAGACAAGCGAGGTCGAACCGAGAGGCGCTACCCAGTCACTTCGAAGGTACTTGAGCGATAACGTGGATCCAACTGTGTGGCATAATTGATTCAGTGCAACAAGCAGGAGATTATTGCGAGAAATATTCGCGCACACAATTGGGATGCGCTATAGCATATAGTCTTAATCAGTATGCAGCCCCTCTTCAGATGATGTGTGAACGCACATATACGCGAGCATACCAAGAAGCCATAACGGTCTCTGCCAATCCGCTGGTCTGGAGTGTTTCGGCAACGCTAGTGCTCGCATCTATAGATATAATCTTAAGTCAGTCTCATTACTTCGCAAAAGAGCTTCGCATGGAAAGTCTCACATGATCCAATTTCGTGAGGTTCAAGCCGAACGCGTTCATTACGGATGCTCCCAGAACGATGGCTATACCCAGAATGAAGTTCACCTGTGGCGCAAACCCACATCTCAGGGCTGACAGGTTTCGCGAGTCTTATGACTCACTACGGGGTTCCCTTCACTGATCCCTTCATCAAGTACGCCATCGCCTATTACTAGTGGACTAGTGCCATTCCCGTTCAAGGTATCGTTCAAAACGTCTGTGACATCCGCCAGAAGGGCTGACGATGTTGCGGTTGCCGTAACATAATCGACTAGAGACGATATGGAAGTGTTGACAATGTCAGGAATGTCGAGATCCAGGTCTGCCATGGTCGCGCAATCTGCTCGAGGGTGATCAGGCGCGAAGTTGTATCGTGTTGCTCTGTCTCGTGGCAAGCCAGCGTCAATTCATGGCGGATCCTTGTGATTTGATCAATATGAAAAAACAGACACGGCCTAAGAGACCGAAGGAGGGGATGAAAGGTCGAGCAAGCAAGCAAGGACACGTAGAGTTCCGTCGATCGCAATTGAACCCGTCGCTCCCAGCGATTCGTCATACAGCTTGACCACTTCGTTATGTCCATGCAATTCAACCTGAAACCCTCCTGTGAACGTAACGTACCTCTGTTTGTCCCCCGTTGGCCTTACCCTCAACTCACTTGGAGCCATGGCGGACCTGATCAACACTTCTGATGAAATCGAGAGCGTCCTCTTCGTTGCCAGGGAGGCATTGGGTACGGTACTAGTATTCTGTGTCGCGAAGAGATCTTGACTGATTCTCTGGTAATACACAAAGTGTACAGAGTTCCACCTCGGACGACGAACGAAGGCTATCGCGCTGCCTCTTGGAATGATCAAGGCTTCTTGTGGAAGGGCCGAGTGAGGGTGCTGGAAATTGGCGACCGATGTGAGATAAGATTAGAGGTGAGCTTTCGTTTCCTCCACGAACCAGGGCTTGTTGAGCGGTGGCAAGGATGCTGATTGTAGTACTCTCTTGGATAATATCAGGATTCGAACACAGGTGGGCTTCCCGTCTGCGACGCCTCCAATGCTCAACTGAAAGTCTCCTGCTTGAACAGGCGAACTATTTGCCCTCTCGCGCTACACCTCGACAAACAACGCCGTAGAACCCGTACTGGACTCCTCTCGGTACTTTGTGCTCCGTGTAGAAGGTGAGGGAGGAAGAAAGGCCTACATAGGGATGGGTTTCGAAGAACGAGGAGATGCGTAAGTGAACCCCCTTCACGCGTCTTGGTATCAACTGATTTACCCGTCGTTGATTCTTATTCCCAGATTCGACTTCAATGTCGCCCTTCAGACATTCGGCAAACATTCCGCCAACCCATCTGACCAATCCGCAAGCAATGCCTCCATTCCCGCGGAACCGGCAAAAGACTACTCGTTGAAGGAAGGTCAGACCTTCAGCATCAAGATTCCTGGGCGAGAGGGCAGGGCTCGCCCGACACCTTCTGCTACGAGTCACGATGCGCAAGGAGGCTCTAGCGGTGGATTCCCTATGCTGGCTCCTCCGCCAAGTAGTCGTAAACGATAAGCCGATGAGATATGTCAGCCAGCGGGGATCAGCACTAGATTATCTTCGCGAACTGTCGAGTCTCCAAACGGAAGCCAGATCCAAGCGCGACCTATGAGTATAGAGTCATATTCGAGTCATCGCCGAAGAGAGCAACTCACTGCCTCTAGTCAATTGCGAGCTCGACGAGCAGCAACCGGTTTCTCGAGTCTCGCAATCTTCGTTTCAAGTTTATGGCTTGCCTGTGACGAGAATTGTTTCATAGAACGGGAACTCTTATCCTCCATGCTTTCCACGATGTCGCGATATCGTAATCCAGTGGTCTTAGTCGGTGACGAGGGAGTCGCCCGAAAGGATTCTCCAGTACTACGTGACTGTTGCGCTAGCTACTGTATCCTGACTTTTGTGCCTTAGAAGCATATACGTCAGACCGAAGGTTGACTCAACCACCAACAGGGGAACCACAGTCAAACGCTCAACAGACCGTATCATAATGCCCAC
This sequence comes from Naganishia sp. PT2105A-2, assembly GCA_023628115.1. Classification (NCBI taxonomy): domain Eukaryota; kingdom Fungi; phylum Basidiomycota; class Tremellomycetes; order Filobasidiales; family Filobasidiaceae; genus Naganishia; species Naganishia sp. PT2105A-2. The sequence continues at coordinate 47,279 of JAMALG010000066.1, read as the reverse complement.
CTGCTCATTGTGATAGCCATACATATGGATTCATCGATATCCAGGTTGATATCCACTCACGAGTCCTAGCTGGAGCAGCTTTGGCAGACTCAAGCGCGTTTCACCCTTCATGTGCGCATCTTTCAGGCGCAAAGAAGAACAAAGCGAGGGTCCCGAGTCCGCGAGTCCGAAGCCAGCTGTGTTGTCAGCTTATCACCTTGACGTCCCGCTGCTTCACAACCTCAGTCGCTCGAGCACTTAAAGACAGATCACTCGGCGTTCCACCATAGTCCATCTGCTCACGGACAAACGTAACAAATCGTTCTCCTGCGCCAAACAAATCGTCCCGGAAGTCATCCCGGTCCTCGAACGCCCGATCGAGTTTCTACGCGTCGGATTATTCGAATATCTCTCTCGGTCTTCCGGCACGAGATTCCGGATCCGACAGCATACCATCATCTCCTCGCATCATGGCGGAGGAGAAAACGACAATCGTAGGCAACGAAACCCCGCCTGCGGCGACGAATAGTGTTGCAACACGGACGTCTACGCTTAGGAAAACATCTCAGAGTCATGCCATCAACAATGCAGGAACAGGTCAAAACGACGGTCAGGCGACATCTATCAAGGAGGATGGCAAGGCATTGACTTCAGGCAAGGGCGCCGCGAACGGTGTGAAAAGGGGTATCAAGAGAGCCGTCGAAGGAGCCATCGCACCAACTGTGATGGATGAAGCTGCCATCAAGCGGAGCTTGGATACCGCCATGGAGAGCGATGAAGACGCTGCCGACGATGATCAAGAGACCGAGGGAAAGAAGATCTATCTCGCTCAACGGGACAGGCGCCGCTTGTTGAGAGTCTTGACTGTGTAAGCCCGTCGTTTTGGTTCATAATCTAAGCCGGGAAATACTCATGCGTTCTATCGTAGACTGTCGTTACCCCCAGCCCCAATCGATTCCGCATCGACCGTTGCACCAACGGCAGAGGATTCGGGAAATGCCAAAAAAAAAGCACGACTGCTTCAACTGATACTTGATCAGGCTTTCACTGGCGAAGACGACAAGTCGAGTTCCAGTGTCACGCTTCGGGAGATGCTCTCTGGTAGAGACAAGGTGAAAGTGGATGATCTGATGGTAAGTCCTGTTTGATTAAAACTTGTCGTATCGACGCTCATTCGCATCGAAATGACAGTCACATATTAACATGCTAGCGAATGCTCTTGTTCCGAACATGCCGGTCCCTTTTCCCGCATCCGTGGAAGAAGAGCGCGCCAACCCATATACTAATTCCCGACTTGCTGGCAGTCGAGCCAAATCGACAAAAGATACTGCCCTCATCGATGCGTTTTCCACCCTGGCGGATGTCATTTTGACGGTGCTTTTGCCTCAGAAGACCAATGATGTTGAATATGTCACGCCAAATCCCAAAGTACGATGGGCATTGCATCAGCGTCTAGGAAATGCCCCGTCAGCGACGGCAAAAGGTGCCAAAACGCCGATGCAGACGTCGGACTGGTTCTCGGCAGCGACGGAGTCTATGAATGCCGGCGGATCTAGGAAGGACGAAAAGGATGAGGAAGGGGATGTCGATATGGATAAGATGAAAAAGGAGACGGAGGACAAGGAGGAAGGACCTCTGACGCGAATGCAGCGAGAGCGAGCTTTCGGTAAGTCGGTCTTCACCTCAAAGTTCATGCTCCGTCATAGTAACTCTCGGAAGGCAATGCAAACGCGGTCACCCTGCCGCCACCCGTTGGCAATCACAGTAGTGGCTCTCAAGCTAAGGCGCCGACGTTGGATGAGGTCTTGTTTGTCCACCCAAGTCGTGCCAACGGGAGATCGCAGTGGAAAGAACGTCGACAGCAAGTCAAGGGAAATGCATATGTCAGCAGAACAGGTAAGGCTGCTTTCCATTCAGTATCTCGCCTTCGACTTGACTTCAATCTCCTCGAAAGTTACATATCCGCGCTGTTACTCAACCTTTACTCCATCCTTCGCACCAACGCATGATTCCTTCACCGCATCCAATGGATTCGGATACTACCCAACATGGGACGCGGGGATCGGGAAGGCAAATGTTCAATCATGGATGAACAGCATGTGGAGCAGCAGATACGGGGCAGAACTCGAAATACCTTCGGATAATGATACCGCAGGTCAGATACAGGACTTTAGACCAAGGGCGACGAAGGATGATATCGAGGATCTACTTAAAAATCTCGCCCAAGACGAAAGTACTCTCGAAATCGACCCGGCCCTGGTAGATGCGGTCGATCAGACCCAGGACGAGATGCGGGAATTGCAGAGAAAGCTGGATCAGAACGCGGTTTGGGTCAAACAGCTGCAAGAGTTCCAAGAAATCCGACTTCATCGAGGCCAGCGAAAGCCTTTGGAGGAAGAAGACCGTATTGGTGAGTCTGAACAGGAAATTCCATTCATGCGGCCTGACGATGTGTCTTCCGCCCTCTAGCTCAACGTGTGCAACAAAGCCTGTTGGAGCTTGCTAGCATCACAACACCAAAAGCACTATTGCCGAAAGACTTGCGGGAAACGGAAGTTCCTATCGCAGTCGTCCTGGCACGAAAGGTCATTCACACCTCCGCACCGAGTGTGCGCGGGACACTGGACCCCGCTCGGCCAAAAGCATTGTCAGACAATACCACCATTGTGGCCCGACCTTCCGATCAGATCGCGCCTCCTATCGCCAAGCCAGCCCCTGTCGTGTCAACAGCGCCGCGACAGGGCACGATGCCACCTATGCGCGTACCGCCGAATCAACAATGGCAGACTGGTACGGGTCCTCAACGAGTGATACCAGGCGCTTCTCCGCAAGGAGGGCCTCCGCGATATACCAATCCGCTCTCGATGCAAGCTGGAGGTTCGCGATATGCATTCCCACCAGCATCAAATCCCGGCCAGACCATCAGATCCAGCCCGATCCCGCCCATGAATGGCGTGCCTTCTGTCCTACGCAATTCATTACCACAGCCAGTTGGGATCGGATCATTCTCGCCTGTCGGACGGAGCACGTTGACTTCTACCAATACGCCTTTTGCGGGGCAATCAGGACGTGGTATTGGGTCATCGATGGGAATGCAGATGAACGCCCCTGGCATGAATGGGAGCCCGATGCCGGCTTTCAGACCGTCGAATAGCATGCGCAACTGAAAGTATACATGACCTATGTGTATTGAAGCGTTCCTGTAATGGTCATGACCTCGGTGTACATCTGTGGATTAGACTGTCTTTTGTATTGGTGTCAGAAATTGTTTCGCGAGTGACTTTGTCCCGGTCCTAAGCCAGTAACAGAACCTGCTTGACGTGGGTCCGAACGGCAATGTCTCCAATATCACTAGGTTTTTTAGCATGTGCCAAGCTGCCCAAGGGTTGGGGTTTTCAGACACCATTTGACTCTGGGATATTCGTCGAGTCTAGATACTACGCTGCATATTTGCGGAATCCTGTAAATGATTAGCGGCTACGACCAATGATTGGACTAGCCTCCTCGACGCCCGACTGCCGAGAGGGCGCGTGTTCTGTAGCCCTCGACGGCAAAGCTGGACAGCGCGAAGCAACAGCCATATAAATGTAGACCGCGTCACTCAGTCGGCATCGACTCATTCATCGGCTCTCGGGGGCTCTCCGAGCTACGCGATCTCGGGTTGGCGATTAGACATATGGGGAAGCTGGTGCAAATTGTTCGCCGTATTCTGCCACCTGTACATCATTTCCGCCGCGACTGATCCCCCTTTTTGCCTGGCCTAAGCATAGGAATTACTTTACTGCCTAGATCTAGACAGATACATCGAGGCAGGAACTTTGGCAAGAAAACGAATAAATTCTGCCCAGAGGGTGGATCTGCGTGTGCGGGAACTTCCGACGGACCGCCACAGTGACTACCGACCGCTTCGGTGGTGACACACTTGAAAGAAAAATCAGCTTCAGCAGGCAAGCTAGCAGGCAGAAAGCCCCGATGAACCGATGACTAATGATAGCTCTAAGATTTTGAGCTGGACTTCCAACAGCTCATTGACTACAGTAGCAGCTACAGTAGCTAGATGACAAGGAAAATACGGCGGATTCAGAAGCCAAACGGTTCGATTCTGAGGCATCGGTTTTGCAGTGCAGGTGTGCGAGAAGATGCGACAATGGCATCTTCAGGGCATGCGATCGTGACAACGAAACATCTGCACTTCGCAACGTCGCAATCGCATTCGTCCTTGCACGTTCAAGAAGATGGTAGCTTCGTAACGCCGATAGTCATACAAGAACTCAAGTCCGACAGACATGGCTTCCGAAGCAGTGCAACAACCGCGTAGGAAACGTGAGGTTTTCAACCGTACGTGGTGCTCCTAGCGATCTTTCACACGTTCAGCGATTGACCGACGACCTCGCATAGCCCTGAAGCGAGGAGCAGCCTGTGCACGATGCAGAAGAGCCAAACTGGCAAGTTGGACCGCTGCTTGCGCACTTCTACGCATCATATTCACCAGATCTCTACCTTAGCGATGTGATGGGGTAAAGCCAGCATGCTCGAGATGTTGCAAGGGCGGGCTTCGCGATTGCGCCTATGGTGATGGGCCTTCGGCAGGGGAATCGGGACATATGCATGACATGCAAAACAGGAATGTCGACGAGGGCGTCATGGCCGCTGGGGCTAGTAAGGCATTCGAGGCACAAGCTTCTGCTTATGTCTTCGGACATACCTCGAATCAGGTCACAGAGACTGGTGCGATATTCTATGGCAAGTAGCAGGAGCAGTGATTTGATGGGACAACGATCAAGATTGGCTAATAGGTCATTATTCCATAGGCCTCGACTCGATGGCGAGCTCTACGGACCACTTCAACAATCCGGCGGGTACAGCTCTGTCATTGGGAGTGACGGTCACCTACGATCAGACAGATTCGGCTGTCCCGACAACAGGAACAGAAGGTGATTCCACCTCCCCCATGCAAGGCCTACTGCCAGATAAATTTGGAGCGCAATACAGCGTCGAAGCTGGTCCCTCCAACACGGCCGCGCTGACGCCAAACACGGAGGCTATTCTACAGCAATTTCTTGACCTGCCAACACCCATAGTGGAGCAGACTTTGAACTTTTCAAATCAGCCCATGGTCGAGGACACCGCGTCGGGACAGCTTGCGTTATACAATCACGGCGATCAATCCCAAGTCGGACAGCAGCATATTAGGGCGAATGGTCTCATACTGGAACCGCCATTACCCATGTATAACGCACCGCCTATGCTGCCGACGGGCCTAAACCTGTTGGGACCATCGAGCGTGCCGTACAGCGGAAATCCATCAGAAATGCAACGCTTCTTGTCAACGTTGACTGGGGACGCCGTTGCATACCATCTGAACCTACCTGCGAACAATCGTGCAAAGGAGCTTCAGATTGGCACATTGGGCGAGGACAACGGAAGTCAGAGCTCGAGCTCTACATATGTCCAGGAGGCGATATGTCCAACGGGGCTTCCCGACCTGGCGTACTCGTATATCTTCAGCAACGAAGGAGATACCCCACGGAATACAAAGGAACCCATTGAAGTGCCGCCATTCGTTAGGGAAAAGCTCCTACGCGTATATCTTGACAGTCAGCACCGATGTCCCGGATTTTACGTGAACCAAAAACGGCTTTTCAATCGATTGAGTGGTACTTTGGAGGATCGGCCGCACCCTTCTTGGCTTTTTAGCATGGTAAGCCGATCTGATTGTCACTTTCGCAGAATCGATCTAACTACTTCGCCAGTACCTCGAAGGCACTCGCTGGACCGAAGATCCGGCTCTCCGGAACATGGAAGCTCATTTCTACTCTGTTGCAAAGGAACATTTCGATCTGGGAAAGTCGAAATCCGATCGAGCGCTGGATCTCACCCGGACCGCCATCAACCTCGCGTTATACTTGATGCGAAGCGACAAAGAAGAGGAATCGATCATGATGGCTATGCACGCAGTCTCGTACGTCGACTGCAAGGATGTCCTCCCCACAATATTGACTGACTTGTGACTCAGCATGGCGCGCACCTGTGGTTGTCTAATCGGTCGACACAAGCGTGGCAGCCAGTGGACCGGTTTCAATAGGACGGATGAAGGCCCTCTCCGGCAAATCAGATGCTCTCTAGATGTTCCCGAGGACGACGATGAGATACAAGAGCGAATAGAAGTCGCCGCAACGATCATTGCCATGGAGACGTTTAGCGTGATGGCCACCGCTCGACCTTACGGTATCGACACCTTTTTGACAATTCCGTTACAGTATTTGGACTATCGAGAAGACGGAGTAGGTACAATCCATCCTTCTTCCCTACAGGCAATTTGATGTTTATCACGTCCAGTCGCCACCGCACTTTGTTACTCTACAAGGCCTTCTCGATGGAGAATCAGTGGTTCTGAGCAGTGAAGAACGTCCATCAGGGTCTGTCTAGCGTATGTAGAGGCCGAATCTTCGCTTACTATGGCTGTTTCTGTTTAGCACGGCGACGAGAATAGCGGTACGTCTCGATCGCGTTCTTGGTAATGAGTTGCTGGAGCTGAAGCTGAACACTAGGTGGCACTATTGGGTCATGTGTTCCGTCTCACATTCTCTTCCCGCCAAGAAATTGGTCAGCAGCATCGCCTAGCTAAGGCAGCTACCGACGCCTTTGTAGCGGCCTTTCCACCTTCATGGCATGACATTCCAAACTTTGTTGATGATCGGCCGAATCCAGTCGTTACGGAACGGCAGGTGCTGGTGGCGTTGGTGAGCCTCAGATCTGAACATTCGAAAGAACATGACTGATCTTGACCTGTTGGCAGTGGTGTACAATTCACATAATCAACGCCTATATCTGCGAGATCGATCCCAGTCTGACCAATGAGCGACCGATCGATCACGCGAGAAAGATCATCCAGTATTTGCCGATGATTCAAGAAAAGATCTCGGCAGTGCCCATGCATATGACGATCTATCTGGAATTCGCTGGAAGAGCTTTGGCAGAAGAGGCAATACGCCTGCGCTCTTCCGGCTGGGAACAACGTACGTCGTAGCATCTGCAACGAAAAGGCGCAGGCTGATGACCTATATACATGGCAGCCGCTCAAACTCTGGATAGTCTTTCCGAAATGACAATGACAGTTATGTCAAAAGTCGCTCGTGTATACAATCTACAGTAAGCATTCTTTCTCGAGCCTTTCTTGATCCGCACGATTCCATCTGATATCCTGCTCTAGTGATCGCACGCCCAGAGTGTCGTACGAGATGCAGAGCCAGGCTCGGACCGCAGATAGTCCCCCCTTTGCGCTCAATACTCAGAACAGTCAATCAGACTCTTCTTCCACAGCCCACATATAATACACTAACGGACATTGTAATGAGTACGTGTGTAAATGCAATGCAGCTCCACTTACCGCCTAAAGATCGATAAGGTGCCCAGTTCTGGGTCAAATGCGCCATTTCGGCCGGGGAGAGGTATGCTCCACCTCTGATATCACCCTGCATTAGACAGTCCGTCTCAGTCGCAAAGGAACGATACTCACTTGAGTTTCTTTCCGGCCATGCGACTCTTCAGGACCTCGATCGAGAATCCCTCGGATAACGGACAGGCGCGTTCCGGATCGCCGTCTACCGGGAAAGCGAGCAACGTCTTCTTGATCGCATCTTGCTCCTCGGCCTTCTGCTCGTCGCTCTCCCCTTCATACGCAATGTTCTTGGTTGATAATGCCGCTTCCGGACTCTTGGGTTCAACGGCGGGGACAATGGAGGATGCGTCGGGTCCCAAGGCGGCTGGCAAAGAGTCGTCGGGATCAAGGAAGGGGTTGGAACCTTCTGTCGGTGGTCCACGTCCATGAGCGGCCAATACCCATTTCATAAGGCCTTTCTGAACTCCCAAGTCCCCTACTGGCAAAATGTCGGGACGCCGGAGGGTGAACATCAGGAACATGTCAACCGTCCACTGGGGACCACCCGAATTGGTCAGCTGGTCGATTTCAAGATTTACGGCATCTACTGACTTGACCTATGCCCCGTATATCTATAAGCGCTTTGGAAACCTCCTCAACCGGAGCCGTCTCCAGAAAAGACGCCGTCAACTTTCCGTCTGCGAAGTGTTCCGCTAGGGACCGGACTGGCGAACAGGATTTCAGAAGAGGTCAGAATGCATTACTAAAAAGCTCACCGTATTCCGCCTTTCTCGTGCTCAATCCTGCAGATTTGAGTTGGGGAACGTCAAGCCGCAGAACATCGGCGGGAGACGGAAACGAGTTCTGCGAGCTGACAAAAGCCCTGTTAGCCTCGTCATTCATCGGTCATCGAGTTTCCGCGCAGACCCACGCTCCCCAGCCCTCGCTCGTTTTGTCGTCTGCCTTTTCCGGTAAGGATGGATCGAACAGTCTTCGGAACCGATGATTGATGGCTCTTGCCGCCAGCCACGAGACTTGCTGTCCAACGATTGATGTGCATAGGGATCTTTGCAGTATATTCCATGTCAGTTCGCCTCGAAGGTGTGAAGGCAAACTCACCTAAATGGATCCACTGCCTCCAGGTTCTCGAACGGCTTGCATTTGAGCTTTCCGAACAGCTGTTCAAATCTCGGATCCACGCCTACCAGGTGCCGCTTTGCCTCTTCGAAGTCGAATCCCAGCTTGCCCGGTATCATCCGGCTTGGGTCTTGCGTCGCATCCGTCAGATTAAAGATTGGTAGTGGCTTCACCGGCGTATTTTCCGTTCCATCGACAAGTGTTGCTGGAGTGCTCGATGTGTTCTTTGCCCTCTTGCGTGGTGTCGGGGTCTTGAGCGGTGTTTTGAGGGGAGTCTTTGCATCATCGGTCAAGCTTCTCTTGTTCCGACGCACAGGCGTTGCGGTCGTGGCAAAGTTCTCCACGACGTCGGCCACCGTCAGCGGCTTCGGCGTCTCGAGGGATTTTTGCGAGGCACTCCTGGTCAGTGGCATTTTGATATCGGTCAAAGTAGCCCGAGCGGTGATTCTGAGGGCGAGGAATGTCCTTCAGAGGCGAGAGCACGAGAGCATGGTACGCTTCCATTGCGGGAGTGAAACGTGAAGACTGGACAATTCAGATGCATTCCCGAGCAAGGTTGGGAATTCGAGACATAGCGGATGCTGATTACATCATCAGGTGTACTATTCGCCTTTGATAGCTCCTTTGATTCTCGTGACAAATCCATTGCAGTACACATCCACAGATCTTATCAATCCGAAAAGCCAGGCTTCCCTGTTCCTCCTTCCAGCTTTTCTCCTGCAGATCGGCTCATCGACTAGAAGCCTAGGGTTCACAGGATGACCTTGCCCTTCTCCGGCTAGAGGCTGATGACCGACTTGACCGACAAAAAACGCTAATGGTGAGAAACTTTCGACAAACGTGTGAGTGAGGCGACGAAGCAGATATCGCAGAGACTGGGCAAAGTTGAGTGATAGGGACGATTGATTGTGATTGCAAATCGTCAGTATGGTCGAGCGAGCAGTTGGCTTGGTGGAGGATCGATATCGAAAGCGTCTATCAAGCTGACTTTCAGCTATCACGGTGATGCATGGTTTCAGCACAGCTGACTACTGTACCGTGCACCGATCAGAGCTGATGCAAGCAGCTATGCAAGCGAGCCGCGAAGCGGAAAACCTGAAACGCGGGACAGAAGCGGAAAGGGGACAATCAGCTGGACAATCAGCTGGGAGAATAACGTACATGGAACACGCGTCGCTTCGGCTTGACAGCCCTCTAGTTTGATTCCGCAAGCTCTGGACTCAACGATCTCCGGGATGCAAACGAGAAAAGTGCCAAAGGTGAGTGATAGCAAGATAGCGGGGAAGACTTGAAACGGCATTTGCTAATACGAGGGGAAAGACGTGACTGATGGATCGGTGGAGGTTGTAGTAAGCAGAATCATAAAGGATGTTCGAATGTTACCCATCACCGACAAGTTCACCGACGTGCTTGCTGGCCGAAAGTAGACGTGTCGTTATCGACTACAATACGGGCCCGCTGTCTATAAAGCTGAACTCGAGGCAGGTTCAAGCCCCTTTAACGTCCTCTGTACAACATTCACATCGTCGTACTAGTGATATCTGGCCCAACGACAATTCGAAAAGGTCTGAACAATGGCGTCCCCTAATCCGCCTCCTTTCTCTGAAACCTTTCAAAAGGCATCAAGCCTGCGCTCGCCAACCCTGGTTGCCGATCCGAAACGAAAGTCGTCCTACTTTGCCAGCGGGGATCACGGAAGTCCCGATGGAAAACAATCGCCAAATGCACACTCTCCACCCGCTCTCGACCTCGACCACCATGCGACAAAGGGCAGTGTTATCCCAGTCATCAAGCAAGGGAGTGGGCAGTCGACTATCAGCGATATCAGTATCGAAGGTAACAAGGTCGAAGATGTGTTTGCTCGTCTGTCGCCCGCACGAAAGCACATCCTGCTGGCTGTCTTTTCGCTCGCCACCGCGCTCGACGTCGTAAGCGTGAGTGGACTACTCACTACGACAGAGTCCATCTCGGTCGATCTCGGCCTGACAGCGGGCAACATTACATGGATTTTGACGGCCTATGCCATGACTTTCGCATCGTGAGTCGTGTGTCAACCCGAAGAATGGCATGCGGTTTCTGACTTCCGTGTCCTCCGGCTTAGTTTCCTCCTTCTCGCAGGACGACTGGCAGATCTATATCCCGCTCAATACGTCTTCGAAGGCGGCTTTGTGACGCTTGCCATCTTCTTCCTCGTTTCGTCGTTTGGTGAGTCGCCGCAACAAAATGTGTAGTCTACCAGGTCGCTTACACTTTGATGCGCTTCTAGTCGATAACAAGTACGGCTTCCTCGTATTACGAGCGCTACAAGGCATCTCGGCTTCAATGACGATCCCCAGCGCCTATCATCTGATCGTGCACCTGTTTCCAGAGAAGGGCAAACAACAAGTAAGTCAGTACTCTTGAAACGCGCCGGTGAGTAGTCTAACCGTTCTGTTCCCCTTTTGCGCAGAATGCCCTGGCATTGCTCGGCTTGATCGCAGCCATCGCCAACACGCTCGGGGTTGTGCTGTAAGCTCCATTCAAAAGCCTGGTGCATATCAGTTACTCAATTCAACGGGTAATCTCATAGCGGCGGCCTGTTCGAATTGGCCAGCTGGAAATGGCTATTCCGATTCATGGCGATCCTCGCCTTCGCCTCGGCCGGTGTCGGCGCTTTGCTCTTGCCGTGGAAGATGGAACGACATATTGCGGAAAGCAGCTACTCCAAGCGGCAGCGACTGGATCTCGTCGGCGTGTTCTTGATGACTGGCTCGCTTCTGCTCTTCATCCTGGGCTTGACGAGTACGTGACGTCCTTCTTGACCCTTTGGACTGTTCTGATATCCACTTCTTGATCAGGTGGGACCACTGACGGTTGGACAGATGCACACTTCCTCGCCCCATTTTTGATCAGCGTATTCATGTTTGCCGGCTTCTTCGTATGGGAGGCTCGGCTTGACGAGGAGAAGGCCCTTTTGCCCATGAGACTCCTAAAGTTGCCCAACCTCATCCTTCTCTGCTTCATGTCGTACGTATCGCTTTGTCTTCTCGCTGCAACACGTTCTGAATTACATTCACTACTAGCTTGACGCCTTACCTGTGGTGGGGGACGGTCTGTAAGTCGCAGAATGATATGGCGCCGGGCGTTCAAAGTTGCTGACTGCCCATATCGTCTAGCTTTGAGTCTGGCCAACTATTATCAAGTTGTTTTGCATCATTCCGCCATCCACGCTGCGGCTCGCATCTTGCCCATCGGTAAGCCAACTGCGTATTCAAGTGTCTCGGGATTACTCATTGACGGTTTCACTCCTACAGGTGTGGCCGGTTTGATCGGCGGCATGCTGCCTCAGTTCTTCCCGATGCTCCTGTCACGACCGAAATACACAGTCATCGGCGGAACGTCCATCGCCATCGTTCCAGCTTTGGTTCTGCTCATCCTCGGTGATGGAGGAAAGGGTGACGACTATTGGAAGTACATGTTCACGGGATGCGCTATCGGTTCATTCGGAATGATGTTAGTGTCACACCGAGCCATGCACTGCTCCAGGCTCATGAGTGTCGACTGCTTCATCTAGCCTTACTTTCCTCGCCTTGAACATTGGTATCATCCAAGCTGTTCCACCTTCCGCTTCAGGCGTTGCCGGTGGCCTGCTGCAGGTCTCGCTACAATTGGGTAAGTGTCTATGCTTAAGGCGCCAAGACGCCACAGGTGCTCATCTTGCGTCGGATAGGTTCCGTCATCGGATTATCTGTACAAGCTGGACTGTATTCCCGCGTCGACAACAACCTCGCGGATTGGAGGGGAACGCAATACGGCTACTACTTCGACATCGCTTGGTTAGCAGTCTCGCTGCTCGCGTTTATTATCTTTTACCGTCCGCAGGCGAGTCAAAAGGTTCTGGCAGAGCTTCAAGAAAAAGAGCGAACTCCGCAACATGTAACGACGCCGTCCGACTCTCCGGCCTGAAGGATGGAATTGCACAATTGCTCACAGTTTTTCGGTAAAGTGAACGGCACAATGCTGTAGAAGTTCTCGGTTTCCGGCGGGACAATATGTATTCGAAAGCCCCATGCCAGTAAGACAATATACAATATAGATCGCGTATCATGACGTCGATGCATCGCAAGATGGCGATCTGTATACCTGGCGCTGGTACTGGTGTGCTGCTTGTAAACGTCTGGAACAGATGTAAACTTCTCCTCTCCACGACCCGCTTAACTCTGTCGAAGCCAGGAGCGCGGACTACTGCCGATGAACGGATATACGGATCTACCAATCGCGTACCACGGCATGAGTTGGACTGATTTCCTGGCATTTCTTGCTCGAATCATTCTCCATGTCGACGTCAAGGTACTGATCACATACCGCCCCAAGCATGTATGCCGTTGAAGGAAGCGTAAAACCCAAAACTAGCCAAGGAAGGGCAACGGACCTAAACTATTTATTGCAAGCCGTGCACGTGACCCACGTTTCATTCGTCATGATCAAGTACAGTACTGAACGTGCTCAAAGCGACGTCACTGCCATCAAAGTCGACCGAAAGGGAAACGACAAGACCTCTAAACATTTGACCTGGCTTTATCACATCTGACCTTCGCCATATCCCGGTACGGTCTACCTATTCAAGTCACTCTACGTCAGGACCACCCGCATTCGCGAACGCGCAGGATCAAAGATGTCCGGTAAGGGAAACAGTCGCGAATCCGCCCGCAACCACAGACTCACGACATTTTACACATAGCCAACGAACGGCAGCCTCTGCTCCCGACGAGGCGAAGACGATCAACCGCTAACGCTGGAGCCGCGAAGAAATCGTTCTCGCCGATTCAAAGCACGCGACACCTGTTGTTTGGTAGCTGGCTGAACGCTCTGCTCTTGAGTGTTCCTTTCGCTCTTGCCTGTGAGTTTGAAGGTCGTGTGGCGATCCGTGTGACCATTCACCGAGAGGTTGTCTCTTGTCTGGGCAGGCAACTTTGTCAACTGGCCTCAGCAGATCAAGTTTGTGATTTCGTTCATTTCTATTATTCCTGTAAGGCTTCAATTTCCACGGACGAGATGGGCTCTTAGCTGATGTATCACTATTCTCCCTTCGACAGCTCGCAAAGGTATTATTTCTTCGCTTATATCCTTCCCGATTCTTGAACTAATCATCAATTTGTCTGTCCGGCTATAGCTTCTGGGTTAGTCAGCATGCTGGCTCGATGCACCTTGCCCAGACACTGATGCGGTTTCTTCAACAGGTGATGCGACCGAGCAGCTTTCCATGAGCCTGGGTCAGACCCTCGCTGGTATCTTGAATGCTACTTGTAAGTCCAAGGAGAGGTCGATCGAAAGCAGGGGTATGCTGAACTTGAGGTTTGCGACAGTCGGCAATGCTGTTGAAGTCCGTGCAGAGAGAAAGTCGACAGGGCTCGGTTGCTGATCGATCTCTTTACAGCTCATCGTCGGAATTGTTGCTCTGCAACAAGGTAGGAGACTTTGACCTCTCGGCTTCGCGATCTGATGTATGCTTGTTACAGATCAGCTGCGTTTGGTCCAGACGTCCATGTTGGGTTCCATTCTTTCCAACTTGCTTCTCGTCTTGGGTACGCTCCAATCTCCTCCTTCAACATCTTTCAATGATTGAAGGCTCATCATCGCGTCTCGTGTAGGCTGCAGCTTCGCTGCTGGCGGCTTTGTGTATTCCGAGTCTCAGTTCCGACAGACTGCCGCGCAGACCAGTGCCAGTTTGATGACCCTCTCGTGCATCACCCTGGTCATTCCCGCTGCCTGTAAGACCATCGTGATTCATCCCGCAAACGAGGCTTACCTCATCTCTTTCGACAGATCACAGCACCTACCTCCGTCGTGATGCCAAGGATGCAGCTGACAGTCAATTGGCTCAGCTCTTGGTTGGTGCCGAAAACCCAGAGCACGCACCGAACCCCAAGGATGATTCCCTCAGTGGTCTCCTCAAGCTCAGTCGAGGAACAAGTATCATCCTTCTCATCGTTTACTTCATCTACCTCTACTTCCAGGCAAGTCGCTACGGAGCACAGTACGAATTCAAAGTCTGATTCCCTTGTGCCGCTAGCTGAAATCCCACGCCAAATTATTTGAAGCGGAGCAAGCTGCTCGAGAAGACGGGGACGAGCAGGAAGAGGAGGAGGCCGAGGAAATGGACACGTGGTCCGCTGGGTTCTGGCTTGCCGCTATCACGGTGGTCACGGCGTTCTGCGCCGACGTCTTGGTAGCTTCCATTGACGAGACGGCGAGCAAGTGGCATATCCCTAAGCCGTGAGTTGCTGCGGGTCCTTTAAGCGGAAACATAGCTGATCATTTGCGTGTCATTGTAGATTCATCGGTGCGTTTGAGTTAGAGGGTCTTCGGTTCGCCAGAAAGCTAACGATGTGCGTGACTGCATTAATCTCTTTCCATCAGGTGTAGGTACTACTGTAGTCACTATTTTCCATCTTCTGACCCCACTTCCCTATATCACAGCTCATCCTCCTTCCCATCGTCGGTAACGTGAGTCAGGGTAAACTTCCTGATCGAAGAATGGGTGCTCACCTGTTATGCGCTTTTCAGGCTGCGGAACACGTAACCTCCGTCTGGATGGCCATGAAGGGCAAGATGGAATTGACCATCGGAGTCTCCGTCGGCTCCTCCATTCAGATTGCCGCCGGCATGATCCCCATTTTGACCTTGTTGGCTTGGCCCATGGGTGTAAGTGCAGCTTTCCTCAATCTAGAAATCACGCACTCAGAAATCTATGTCACAGAAACCGTTGACATTGTACTTTGCTGACTTTGAGGTCAGTGGATGGTCCCGAGAACGAGAGACATATGACTAACGGCTTCACTCTGTAGACGATTGCTCTGTTTGTGTCGGTCATTCTTGTCAGCGGCTTGCTCAATGACGGTGCAAGCAACTACATGGAAGGTGTCATGCGTAAGTCTGCTCAGCCTATGTATAGCGAAGTCTCGGAGTTGACCTTAGTCGCTTTCCGTTTCAACAGTGGTCGCGCTGTATCTCGTCATTGCTCTCAGTTACGCTGTCTCATGATCGTGATAAGAGCGCTCGAGAGAGGCACACGATAGCATGATGGAGCCGAGCCTTGCAGCTGGCGTTGAGACAGGAAGCGATGAAAGCTGTGATTACAATAACTCGCGCTGTAAAAAAGTAGCATACCCGCCTCAAATGCGCCGATTAAGCGAGCGGAAAGCATGCTCGAGCATACATGAATTCTTGCCTTTGCAGGATGGACAAATGTGCGATCTGTAGTCAAGGTTGACCGAATGCGAGGCAGACACGACCGGGTCGCCCGCTGTCCGAGTCCGGAGTTACTTTTAGCGCGAAACGCGTCTGAGGGATATCGCTCCTGCTCTCCATTCAAGTCAGATATGATATGACGAATGTACGCTCCCCTCACTACACCTCGACGCATTCTTTCGGATTCCGCAGGCGACATGACGGGCGCGGGTTTCCACCTTCCAGCCGCAAATTCGGATTCGGACTCGGACTTTGACACAGGATCAGAGAGCGATGGCCCGTTACAGACGATTCACGTGGGTCCGCGCACCGAAGGGATCCAGATGAGTGAGTTGGGCGAGGGCGATGCGGACGGGAGTGGGATTCGGCGGCGGAGGGGGAGACGGTTGAAGGAAAGAAGGGTGGAATGGGTGGGAAAGCCGTATGTCGTGGGTCCGGAGTATCTCAAGATGCCACTGTCAGTATTGGATTCGTCACAGAGAAGAAGCTTGTGCTAAATATATTCGCAGGTTGACGATAGGTATGCTGGGTTTGCAGGTGAGCATCTCCCGTTTGCTCCAGGGAATGGAGCTCACGGAAAGAGAAGTGCGTCTGGTCAATCGAAATGGGCTATGGTAAGCGATTCCGCAGCCAGTATCCTTGAGATCTGGCTGAATCCCGTCGACCTCAAGCATCGCCCTACCTCCTGGAACTCGGCCTCTCCAAATCACTCATGTCCCTCGTCTTCGTGGCCGGACCTCTATCAGGACTAATCATGCAACCCGTCATCGGCGTCCTTGCCGATCGCTCAAAGTCACGCTGGGGAAGACGGCGTCCGTTTATGTTGGCTGGGTGCGCTTTGAGCGTGTTTGCGATGATGCTCTTGGCGTGGGCGAGGGAGGTTTCGGGGTGGTTTGGTGGTGGGAATGGACTGGCTATTGCGTTGGCCGTGTGGGCGATCTATCTGATTGATTTTGTAAGTCCGGCTTTCAGTTTACGGAAAGTATGCTCAAATGTTCTCTCGTAAAAGTCCATCAATGCGGTTCAGGCGACAGATCGAGCGTTGGTGGTTGACATTCTTCCGCCATCTCAGCAAGAACAAGGAAATGCTTGGGCAGGTCGAATGTTTGGGACGGGATCGCTCGCGGGATTCTACGTGTTGGTATCGTTTTCTTCCTTCTCGCGCAGCCCATGGCTGAAGCATACCCATATAGGGGAAACATCAACCTTCTTGCGCTCTTTCCTATTCTCGGCAAGACCCAACTCCAAGTCCTCAGCTTCCTGACAAGTGTGACACTGATGGCGACACATGGCTTGACAGCGTACAGCGTCAAGGAACGCGTATTGCTCCGAGACAAGCAAGTCGGCTCTCTGCCTTGTCGAGTCTTTGCTAACAGACTCCTCGCAGTCGGAAATCATCACAGGGCAACCTGACATCGACCATTCGCGATATTTGGAAAAACATATTTACGCTACCGCCCGCCATTCGCTCTATCTGCTATACCCAGTTCTTCGCGTGGATCGGCTGGTTCCCGATTCTCTTCTACACCTCGGTCTGGGTTGGCGAAATCTACACCCGGGAAGCGATCGCTAGAGGACACAGTCCGGATGACCCGGATCTGGCAGCGGATGCAACTCGTGCAGGATCCAGGGCGCTGTTCATGAACGCCATTGTGAATCTCTTGACCAGTGTCTTTTTGCCGTTTTTCGTGTCGTCATCCGGTATTCGGACGGAACCGACGCCAGTATCGACGTATCGCACGTCGTCGCCTCAAGCGACCTCGTCCGAGGGCTTGACAATCCGCGCATCTCGTCTGATGCAAAAACTCGACAAGATTCGAGCAATCATCAAGGTGCCGAGTCGACTGCGAATGCAATTGCCTATCGCGGGTTTCACATTGATCAAGGCATGGATTCTCGGACAAATTGTCTTTGCAGCAACAATGTTTGCAACGTGGTTTGCGGGGAGTGTCTGGTCCGCCCAGGCGATTATATGCGTGAACGGCTTTTGTTGGGGTGTTGCACAATGTATGTTGTTGGTGATCGATCATACCACTCTCAAGCTGAACTTGTCGCGCCAGGGGCTCCGTTTTCCTTGGTGAGTGGAGGAACTTCAGGAATAGTCGCGATGTTTATAGTCGTCTGGGCAGCTCGGAGAACTCATCCTTTTAGACACAAGTCCGGCTGAAGGAACGCATGCGGCATTGCCCGTTATCAACATGATCGATCGATCTCGCGAGGCCTCGTTTGCGCTGGATCGCTCGCATCAGTCCGCCGGCGGCTCGCACCATGATCTGCCTAGAATCATTTTTGACCGTAGAGAGCACGATGCTGAGCAAAGACCCGAAGAGGAAGAAGCTTTGATGAACTCGACACACGACTTGGATCACGATGGCGATAACGAGCACGGGAATCGGCGCCGGTCAGTCTCTCCCGCTCTTGGCCGACCGACACACGTCAGGAGCACGTCAACCTCTGTTGACCTGACGCCCCGTTTGGCCGAGAGCCGGAATCGGACTCCGTCTGGCTCGAGACGAAGCAGTCACGACCTCGACGAGCGCATGTTGGCCAAGAATGTGAGATTAAGCAGAAGCGGATTGGCGCATGAAGTGGACAGATCGAGTTTGAGCGGTTCGGAGGGAAAGCACGACCTGGGAGATTACTCTTCTGACCCAAGCTTTCCGGGAGAGTCGTATCGAGTGCCAGTGAATGGTGAACTTGATGCAAGTCTGAACGGGCACGAACAGCAGTCTATGTCGCAACACAGACCGTCTCGCAAGCCAAAAAGCAATGGCACAGCAGAAAAAGCAGGAGTCATTTTGGTGAGCCGACTGAAAGATGCGAATCCGCTGGTACTCACCACGATGTTGAAGGGGATCCACAATATTTTCATCGTCGTATGTCATTTCTACCAGCTACCTGCTTTCAGACTCTGACTGCGATACACAGGTTCCTCAGTTCCTCGTTACCTTCCTGTCGGCAATTATCTTTTACATTATGGAGCCCACGCGTCCGTCGCTGCCTGGGCATCTTCCATCGCCCCCGAATATTCCTCTAAGCGGGAACGTTACACTGTCTGTGCCAGATGACGGCATCACTCTCGTATCGGACGAGGAAGGGGGTCTGATTCGCGCAGCGAGGTTGCTGGCGCGAGCAACTGTAGAAGCTTTCCGCATAAGAAGTGAAGACGAAGGTAGAGAACTAGAAGCTCACGTTACAAGCGGATCGGATTCTGTCGGGTTCATCTTTAGGTAAGTCTCAAGTTCCACTGCCGGATCAAAACTGATTTGCGGTCAGGCTGGGAGGGATCAGCGCTGCCATTGCTGCCTTCATGTTGTATAGGATGTCAAAACGCTTCGGCCAGGAACCGCTTTGAAGCAGGAATAGAGTACAGGTAGTGCCACCAAAACATAGAGTCCACGTTGTACATAGCTTGTAGCCATATCGATAAGTCAGTGATAGAACCCGCACCAGACACGTTTGCCATCTATCCTGACTTTAGTTTTTTTTTGTTATCGCTGCTGCTGTCTTCGATACCTGAATACAGGATGGTAATGTATAGTAGTACAGCACTCTACGCAACTCCAGCATTTCGTGGCAAACGTTGCAGCCACGCACGCCTGTGACTCATATCTAGCTCAACTTCTGTAGGTCAAACTCGAATCCGCTCAACCTCTCGAATTGCTGTGACCGACTGATCAGAAGATGCGATATATCTTGCAAGTCTCGCAACTCACCGACATGATATGGCCCTGGCTATCAAGCCACTGCACGACCTCGTCGGGATCCTTGAGCGATTTTGCCGTAAGACCGCCAAGGCTTCTGTCGCCCGACCTCATTCGGCGTTGCAGACGGCTATAGGCGTCCTTGTAGCTCTCATGAAGACTTCGTTCTAGAGCAGGGTCAGCAAGCAATCGAGGTGAGCGCATGGCTCACGGGTCCGAAAGACGACCCACCCCAATGGGAGAACTCGTGGAATACTTCAGCTCGGAGACGGCAGAATTTACCAAGCTTGAACGGTCCTCGAGACGGCGGCGGGACTCGCTCATGCTCCTCCTCTTCTTCGCTATCCGAATCGGGCGCCTCATCGTCCAAATCCTGCTCAAAGGGTCAGCAAAGACGACATTAGAGATATCCCTTTGACGCACTTCGAATGTCTCGGGATCATATGCCTTGCCCTGCAATTCTCCGCTGAATTTACTAAGCCGGCCGGTCAAATGACACGCATCGCATCCGTATTCGACTTCATCCAAGTAGCTGATGATGAGCTCGGGATACGTCTCCAAGCTCGTCTTGAAATCCGGTTTCCAGACACTCGAAGTGACGAGCGAATCCTTTTGGGATTGAAGCTTTCGCGAGATGGCTTCGTAGCTTGCGCGGTAGTACTGTTTCTTCCGTTCGCGGGCGTAAGCTGGACCGCGAATAATGAGATGAATAAGGAATTGGGAGATGACCTTGAAATGGTATTCGAGGTTTTGGTAGCGGGCCATCTGGTATTGTTCTGCAGTCGGCGATATTGAGCTCGATGGGATGCGTGAAGCCGCGATAAAAGACCTACCTGGCAATAAATTTGAGATGTCATCGTGATCGTCATCATTCTTATCGGCATCATCGATAAACCCATCCATCTCCTCCTCATCTTCGACCGTCCACGCGCCTTCACTCTCCTCCTCTTCATCCGGATCTGTCCGTGGCGGCTTTCCCTTGCCCTTTGCGACAGCTTTGGCTTTTGGCTTGTCAAGGATGATCAACTCGTCGGATCCGTCCGTGGGCACATCGGCGGGCGACGTGTACCGTTCGCCCCGCGCTTTTGCTTCCTTGCGACCTGGGCGAGCATGTCAGTTTCTTGAAAGCGAAGTTTCGAGAAAGAGCGTACGTTTGAGCTCTTCGAGCCGCTTCTGGTGCTCGGTCTTCTTGTTCCTCTCCCTCAGCCGCGATTCGACGACGACTATAGAAGCATTAGAATATATCCTCTGTGGAAGGAGCAAAACTCACCAGGCGTATCCATTTCCAGCTCCTTGACCAACGCCTCGGGATCCTCCTCCTCTGACTGCTCATCCTCCTCATCCGGATCCACAACCCCTCGCTTCCCGCGCTTCCGCTTCTTCGCCTGCGAAGCAGCCTCCTTCGCAAGGCCCTTGGAGATCGATGGCGGTGCACGACGATACGGCGGCGGACTCGCGATGATGCGTTCCGGGTCTTCGCTCTCGTAGACGCTACTCTCTTCCTCGGGTGTCGGCTCGCGTCGTCGTCGTCGTCGTCGGTTATTGGATGATGAAGCGGTGATAGGGGGAGGACGTCGTGCGGCGCGAGTGTAGCCTGATGAGGATGGCTGTGTTGGGTCTGGGATGTCGGAGAACATGTCCGCGAGGGGATCTTGCGGTGATGAACGGATAGGAGGTGTCTTGCGCGTCGGGGCATCGGGTTCGCTTTCGAGGTCGATCACTTCGGATTCCGCAGGGGGTGGTGTGTGCCCGTCACTATCTTCACCCGAGACGACCACCCTGCGTTTCTGCCTCTCCTCTTCCTCGTTCTCTGCTTCGGATCCCTCTGATGAGCCCGACGAACTGCTCCCACTGCCGCGACCACGTTCCCCCCACTGCAACTGACTCTTTGCAGTTTCAAGCCTCACCGCTCCTAGCCTCTCCGGCGTCCCTTCCTCTGATCCGACACTCTTTGCATCGTCCGAGTTCTCCGAAATGACATCCCATTCGCGTTTTCGCTTCGCCGGCGCCGTAGCCGAAGACGATGCCGGTCGTGCGTTGAATGTCCCTTTCTCCTCTTGACCGTATTTTGGCCTTCGTCCCCTTCCCTCCTTGTTTCCACGGCGCACCGTCTGGTCGCTGTTATTCTTTGTTCGTCGAGCGGTGGTCACGGTGTACGACCTCGGATCCACAAAGTTGAGCTGAATCCCCGGTCCCGACGCGCCGATAGCTTCTGCGGATGCCTTGGGGGCTCTCTTGCGAGTACGAGACTCAGAGGGAGAGAGGAACCCGTCGATCCGCGATTGCTGGATCGGCATTGGTGGATGATAGGAGAATGCTGTGATGCAAAGAACGACTTGGATATCTAGCAACGTGAGCGACGCACTTGTCGCTCGAATTATTCTGAAACGCGGTGAGCAATCAGAGCGGCACATTGAAGGATGATCGGGTGCCTCCGAACAAGGAGAGGGGCCGGTTTCATGATGAATCCAAAGCAGCCACCCTCCGTCCGGATCCCCAGATCCATATCTGATCCAATCCCTCAAGCATATCCCCAACCATGGACCTCGACCTGCATAACGTCCACGTTTTAATCACCGGCTCCGCAGGCGGAATAGGCCTCGCAACCGCCAAGCAATTTCTGACCCATGGAGCCCTTGTCAGCGCACATTACCGCAGCACCAAGGCTACTCTCGAATCGGACGATCAATGTTCCCGAGCGATCCAGGAAGGACGGTTAGTCTGTGTGCAGGGGGATGTGACGAGTGAAGAGGATGTAGAGAGGATGTTTGACGAGGCGGAGAAGGCGATGGGGAGGCCGGTTGCGGTGCTTGTCGGTGAGTACGGAGTGGGGAAGAAAGCGGACGACGGAATGCGATTTTCGGTATTGCGAAAAGCTGTCCCATGGGCCCAGAAAAGCGATGAGGTGGCTCCATGGTAGAAGGTAGCAGTTCGGGTGTTGATAATACCAGAATGCGTCACAGGCGAAATGGCTAGATGGCATTCTTGTTTACGGATTGCGAAAGCAATGTATACCTGTGTGAACCGTCACTGACCCCACAATCTCCAGTAAACCACGCAATCTACGAATCAACACCAGCACCACTACACACCATGCCCCTCGCTCAATGGAACAAAACGCTCGACACCAACCTCACCGGCGGCTTCCTCCTCGTGCGCGCATTCCTCAAACGGCTCGTCGCAGTGAAGGAATCACACGGAATCGAGCACGAATGGCTCCGCAACGTTGCCGTCGTCTTCATCGGCAGCACAGGTGCGTCCCTTATCACACTTCTTCCAACCTAAACTGACACAATCCTCCTTTCCCCCCACCTCAGCCGGCGAATTCGGCGAGGCATCGCACGCAGACTACGCGGCATCCAAATCAGCGCTCACGCACGGCCTGCAACTATCACTCAAGAACGAGATCGTTCGATCTGTGCATCCGCGCGCGAGGGTGAACACGGTTGCGCCGGGTTGGGTACGGACGCAGATGGCCGAGGAGAGTATGCGTGATGAGGCAGTTCGGTATCAGGCGATGGCGACGTATGTTTGCTGTGCTTTTTTTTCTTCCGAAAGACCGCTAATAAGATCTTTTCTTAGTACGCCGCTGAACAAAATTGCAGAGCCCGAAGAGGTGGCGATTCAGGTGGCGTTTTTGGCGTCGCATCGGGTGGCGGGACACACGACTGGTCAGGTTGTTATGATCCATGGAGGCATGGAAGGTACGTCTCTATCCCTAGGATTTCGACGAAATACTCATTCGAAATCGTCCGTCAGGGAGATTGCTGAATGCAAAGCCATGATTCGCATTGAAGGCATCAAATTGCATCCTGTACCCGATAGCGGTCAATAATACATTCAACATTTCTGATTGACGTAGATTTCATGGGGCCTATCAGCCAACACTCGCCACCAGGGAAATTAAGGTCAATGCGAGATGGCGGAAACTGACAGTACTAAATGAGTTACAACCGATATCGTGCATACAACGGCAGCCCGCCATGACAGCTGGGCACTTCCTTGTTCTACAGAGCGCGAAGCGACTAATCATCCAAAGACCAATTATTCTCCTTGAAGACTTTCGCCGCTTCCAAAATGTATTTGCCTTCCCGACCTCTCATGATCAGTCTATCATGCCTCTGAATCCAAATCAAGGGCGAGACACACCTTCCTTGTATCGTTGATCCCTCTCCTTTGCCTGCAAATACATCCACCCGACCGTCGTGTTCTTTCCGAGTTGCTGGCATCCCATACATAGCAGGTCTGCAACAGTGTGTATACCGGTTCTGAATGATTAAATAGATGAGTACGTTGAACGGGTATGTTGCTGGCGGGTTAACTGACAATAGTCGCTTCTCTTCCTTCTTGCCGAGGTATGTGTTGACTGTCGAATGGAGAAGGCTAAGGGCAGATAAGTTCACGAGATAAGACCATTTACGCCGATCGTGCAACGTACTACGCCTGTCCGAGACTGCCCGAGAACGCCTTGGATACTACTTCGTCTTGAAGCGCCTTATCGAAGAAAAAGGAGGAATCAGCATTCATTGCGACCACCACTCAGAAGGGTACTCGCCAAGGGAACGATGCATTCCCTACACACATATTGCGCATGTCGATTATCGGAAAAGTAGTGAATCGGTTCCGCCTGCCTTGCCCTCCTGTCGTATTCCTCCAGTTCTGCATGTAATGATTTTGGAAATGCCGCAAGGTTCGGCCTGACAGGCGCTCCCGCGGTATCATCGGCGTCTCGGATGACCCACGTCTGGTTTCTCGTTGCAGTCTTGCGATCTGGCGGTGATGCAGTCGGCGAGAGCGGCCAATCCGATGTCGTTGGTCCAACATCTGTCATTGTCCGTGTCGGAGGGGGAGGCGAGGTCATGGGAAAATCTAGAGAATGTGATGGGTGCCATTCGGGAAGAGACGGGGTGGACGACGATGAGGAATTCGCTGACGATCTCGAGATCGGTCTTGCGGATGATGATCCGGTGGTTTGCGTGAGGAATCGCATCGCTTGACAGCTTGGGCTCTTCCCTGAGGCCTGTTGAGCTGCCTGTTGTCTGTGTCTGCGTCGAGGGAGAGACACCGCTGTCCTGATAACAGCTGATCATCACTCGACAGCCCGCACCCGCATGGATCCTCTTGTCTCGCAACAACACCGGGGACCCCGCGTCGGGCTTGTTCCCGATCGCTTTCGGCGCAACTCATTATAAAGTCAGAATGCTATACCCTCTGATTCTCTCAATTGATGAGCCCTAGGTCATGGCTTACCCTCACCCCTGACTTTCCCTGCGTCTCTCAGCGACATGCCTATCATTTGGTCGGGGGAACGCAGTATCCTGGAACGGTTCCCGGACGACATCATCCTGCTACTCGCGGAAGAAATGGCCAATGCCGACTTGTGGGGATCCGTCTCGGCTCTAAGTCAAGTTTCGCACGAGCTCAAGCGAGTTGTATCGCCCTTCTTGACGGAAAGGAAGAAGAGCATTTGGATGAGGCTGGATGATTGGGATTGGAGCGAGATTGATGAGGACAAGAAGAACAAGTACGGTGGAATTGGGTATGTCTCCTATGGCTCAGAGTCGCGAAGACGGGTTCTGACTCCCCAGCAGAATTGTCGAATGCACGGCGACAACACCGTTGCCGATCAATCTTCAACAACCCACATTCGTCAGGATACCGGCATCTCGTACTTCGAAAGAACAGCGTCTGATACGCACACATTGCCGTCCATGGATGCTCATCTTCAAAGGCTTCCCCCACCGCTCCGTCATTGCGACGTACGAACGTTTCTTCCCCGCCATCAAATACCTCAAGTTCGTCCTCGACAG
This sequence comes from Naganishia sp. PT2105A-2, assembly GCA_023628115.1. Taxonomy (NCBI): domain Eukaryota; kingdom Fungi; phylum Basidiomycota; class Tremellomycetes; order Filobasidiales; family Filobasidiaceae; genus Naganishia; species Naganishia sp. PT2105A-2. The sequence goes on along the minus strand of JAMALG010000066.1, from coordinate 22,038 downwards.
CGGATCGTTTCAACTCAGCGACATCGAAAGCGCCCACCGTATCAAGGGTCCGCCAGAAGCCACCGTCGCGTTGAACAAGATCGCTGCCTCGTTGATGGAGAAGAAGCTAGCAGAGGAAGCGTCATGGGCGGATGAAAAAGTGAATGTACCGCAGCTGAGGTACTGTCGCATGGATAGTCATGGAGGTATCGCGTTGCCAGGAACGGGGAGGATCACTTCATGTGTCAAGGCGAAGGCGTGCGCGGGGTTCGAGTATGACAGGCAGGAATGGAGTTATTACGGGGATGATGATGACCTATCAGAAGCCGAAGCCTATTGCGTAAGTCTTGGTTGACTCGCACCAAGCACCGGCTGATCGTTCTCGCAGCTGTACCAACTCGCCATGCCCGGCAACCCACAGAAGAATTTCACCTCCATTGAAATCGAGGTCCACATCGGCGCCGTCGACATCCCGGATCAACTGTTCTTCACGCGCGACATGACCTTTCCGCCGGGCTACAACATCTTTTCCGATTTGACCGAAACTCTTGCACGAAACCACTTGTCGCCGGTCGATGAATCCGTTCTCGAATTCCGACTTTTTTACCGGCACGGAACCCCACTAGCAAGCGAGAACGAACCGATATTTTGGACGACGTACACCATGTCACCGTACGAACACGGGAGATTGAGGACTGTGAGACGATCTATTGACGAGGACTTCGCGCGCTGTAGGATTCGGGGGGGATGCAAAAGGTGCATCGGACAAAAGGCCGGGGTCGTAGAGATTTCAGGATTGTAATTGCGCAAAAGAAGGTTGTAGATAAACCCGAAATGTGCCTATTCTTGCCCTGTTACATTGTCAACCTGTACTACAGAGAATCGATACTTGTCCTGTCAGAGTTCCAATGTCCTTCCTATGTCTGAGCGATTTTACAACATGATTTCTCGCAACTGCAAGCGGATTGAGTCAGTAGTGCCGAGCGGCGCAACGCATGAGCCGACTTACTGCCTTGGACCTTCAAGCCGGAAACAAGCCCAAAGGTTAGTTTGACGTTGCAACTGGTTGAAAGTGTACCCACAAGATGATACTGTTGCACGGAACGAGTGTCGGCAGAAAGGCAAAGCGAGGTAGGGCGAAGTAACGTGGATGCAAGACATAAGGTCGACATATGAACGAGTGCGGCGGAGATCGGAAAGAAGGGGGATGACACGACGGAGAACAGCAATGCGGATCAGACACCAGTCATCAAATCATGGCAAGATCGCGAAGCTGTGTCCGCAGAATGGTACTGAGAGGAGGAAGGGTATATGAGACACGGGGCGATCGAAGGCTGTAGTCGCCACTGGAGCCGAAACTGATGTTCGCAAGCGGACTTACTCTACGAGATAGAAAGGAAAGGGCGGCAAGAGATTCAGCTACGCTCAGAAGACCGCATCGTCTTACTGACCTTGAACTGCAGCCATGACGACCTTCAACATGGCCGTATCGGTAGCGTTGGTGAAGCTTGACAGAAGCGGATGATGTCAACATGTCGTTACGCCGGGCTCCTGCGAGATCGCGACTTACTGCGTATACACTTCTTTGGACATGCTGCGATTCAAGCTAACGAATTGTGTCTTGAAGTACTCTCTACCGGCTTCGTATCCCGCTGGCCCCGTTGGGCCATTGAATTCCGGAAAGTAGTCAGCTATTTGCGAGTTCGGGTCTTCGAGTTGAAGGCGGAAGACGTCTTCCTTGTTCAAAAAGAGAATCTACTCAAGAAATCGACGCCAGGTCAGTCGTCGGTCCGACAAGCTATACAAGCACACTTGCCATATTTGTCTTCAAGAACCACTGCGAGTTGCAGATCGAGTCGAACAGCATGAGTGCTTCATGCATTTGGTTCTGTCGATGCGCAGCGGCCGAGATTGACATCAGCCCAATAGCGACGGGATCCACGAGAGACTTACAGAGTCCTTGTCTTCCACCAAAGTCGCATTGTATCCAGAAAGTGCCACGAGGAAGAGCACTGCTGTCACATTCTCGAAACATGATACCCACTGCCAAAGCGTTTCAGCCTAAGCCTTGTTGGTTGACAAGAGGTAACTCACTTTTCGTCGTTCGGAACGCTGCCCACCAACGTCGAATAGGCTGAGACGCAGCCGTGAGCAAGGGATGTCCGAGATCTATGGTTGATGATGCTCACGAATACGTCAGGTCATTCTCCGTAAACTTGGTCTCCGAGATCCCTGTCGTCTTAACTCGGATACGCAGTATATCCTACGGGATGCGGATTGTTAGCGGATACCATCCCGCGACCCATCTACACTTACCTGATGCGATGGCTTGAAATCACTTCTCCACAAGCGATCCAGCTGAGAGTAAAAGCTAAAGCGAAACACTCGTTGAGCCTTCGTTCTCACCTCGTCGTGTGCGCAACGTACTATGGCAGATTCTCCGAAAAGGAATATTCGTTACCCCTCGCGCAAGCATGCTGTACGCCTCGATCCCTCCAAAGGCGTTCCAATGGCTCCCGGTACTCAGGCGGGAATGCCTGTCCGTCCTGGATATCCGGGGCATTGTCGACGAGGGCGATGAATTTCTGCAGAGTGGGAGATCGTCAGAAAATACCGCCTGCGTGGAGAAAAGTCGAGCACGTACCCTGTTTGCAGGCTCGACGCTTATCTCCCATTCGTCCATCGCGTCGATGATCAGTTTCATGCCTTGAACAATGTTGTCAAAGACGAGTTGTCTGTAATCTGAACCACGCAACCATATACAAGTCAGCGCTCATGTCGCGCTTTGAAGAATAAATTGACCCACCCTCAATCTCCTCCTCGGTAAACGTTACATTGTGGATCAACCTCATCTGTTTGAGCACCGTCGACTTTCCACTGGCACCAGCGCCCAGCAACAGGAGTTTAATATGTTTCCTGGCCCTTTTCTCTTCCTGTTGAGAAGCACAACAGGTGGTAAGCTCCTCGTTGGGCGTTTCATACAAGAGGGCTGAGCGGACCTCTTTGAGCAGTTTATCCAGTTCGCGACTCCTTCGCGTATCGAAGTCATCCGCATCACTGCCGGCTGACATGCACGAACCCATGTTTTCCGGTTGTTGTTATGTGTCGACCCTTAATTTCCGGCGAGATTATCTGTACCAGACAGAGGGTTGCGCTAACGAGTCGGATTGAAACAACGTCAGATATCCTTTACAAGCAGGCGTCTCCCGAAAGGTGCCTACAAGTGATGATGTGATGTCCGAAGCGTTCAACGTGATCGGACAGTAGAGCTTTATCGAGATTACCAATGATTCGTCGCGGGCTGAGGCGGACCTTGACAGAGACGATGAGACGTCGGTATAGATATCGTTGAATTTCGACCGCCACAATTTTCGCTCAATTCCACTCGTGACTCTTCACCCGTGATCGTGGAGAATCCGTTCCGTCCAGAGCGCGAGATGTTTTGACCGAGAAGCTGTGGCGCTTCCCGATCAACGCAAACAAGAAATACCGGTTCAGGCAAAGGAAGTCGCTGATGGAAGGGCAAGGAATGATGGCAGATCTATCAGCGCTCTGCCAGTTGATAAGACGGGATAGAAAATCACATGTGGGATGCAGAAATGCCTCTCGATGATGAGAGAACGGGAAAGATGCCTACCTGTGATTCCGTCCGTGGAACACCCTTTGGAGTTTTGGAAGATCTCTTCTGGGGCTGAAACGACTCCCACGTTGCCCGCAGATTCGCGTTTCCGCCGAATTTTGTTTCCTGCCTTCTGGTATTCCTCCGTGGAGCGTTACCGGCGTCTGATCTTCTGTATTCTTGGATCTCGAGTAGCTGAAGCTCCGAACAAGACAAGATTGAATAGTCCGGCTGTACTGGCACGTGGCTGAGCTGAGACTGCGACTGCGGTGAAGACGATGTTGTGCTAACTGATCACTCGCTGCAATGCGATGATGTATGACCCGTCAAGCGAAGGTGACGAGAAGGGGGACGACCTTTCGACAGACGGATATCGGGAGTATTGACGGGCATGTTGTTGACAGCCACTGCGAGCTGGAGCCCGCGGCGGTTGAGCCAAGGAGAGAACAATAGAAATCTCGAAACATACTTTCGCAAGCTCTTTCGCATTGTCCTCTGCCGGAACGAGCGCCGGAAACCTGATGCGACCGAGTTGCGGCGAGATTGCGGGGCCCACTTAGATGAACAATAAATATAGTATTCCTGGGAGCTTTCCTGGGCATGATGCACGATGAAAAGGGCTTCCAACGCGACGTCCTCATGATCACTTCAGCACTACGTCCTTCATCACTTCTTACACCTTCCAAAGCAGGCCAGAAGACGCCCAGACCGATATTCAGCCCATCGTCGAGATAGATATGATGACGAAACATGGCGTCGCCGAGACGCGTCGCGCGAGCCTTCCGTCGATCGCTGCCTTCCCATGTTTCAAGCGGCGCAGTAAAGAAATCATGAATGTGTAGCGGGCGCGGTGTTGGTGCATTCTGGCAACGTTGCAAGGATCATAGGCATCCCGTCCGGCCGCTCCGACAGAGCGACGAAGCGACCTCAAGATGCCAATCCACATTCTCGGCTCGATTGCGGAAACCACATCGATATCGGCAACATCAATTGTCTACACGACCTGCCTCATTGGGCTCTTCTTGATCATCAAGACAGCTCTGATAGAAGGCCGAAAATGTACCTGGGAAAGAGATTGGGCAGGCAAGTTCTTGATCGTGGTGGTAAGCACTCTCGGAACCTTTACAGTGATCAGGCTGAATTGATTCGCCTTAGGCACCGCCAAGTCCGCTAGTATATGCGCTACTTGATCACCTCGTCAATCTACCACACCCACCACAAGTCCTCTATCTTCCGCCATTACCTTCACCTTTGCCACAAGAGCTCCTCACGATTCTCCATGCGATTCGACTCTCGGCTTCCAGCAAAGCCGGAATCATCGCCGCCGGAGATCCTACAACGGCGACTAACCCGGAATCCGAAACCCCAGAGGAAAAGGAGTCCTCCGTCTCTTCAACGGCCCTCGTATGTGAACCGCTCCCACGAGACCCTGCTGCAATCAAGGAATTCATGCGGAAATGGGCAATCAAACCGCCAGGAACGGCTGACGATGGCAGGCGAATCGATGGGATCGTGTGGGCCGATGAATGGGCTGTGCAGAGGCCGTGGAGGATCTTCAGTGAAGGATTGAAGCGTGAAGAGTCTCAAGGAGATACATGGGCGGGACTGAAGGACGGCGACAAGCCGGCGTCAACGACATTCAATACGACTTCCACGTGGACGGCGGAACAAGCAAAATTCCACTTCATGAACAGCATGCTGCCCTTCCTCCTCAAAGCACCAATGGAACGATCCATCCGCCTCATCAATGTCCTCGGACCATTCTATTCCGCCGCCGTACCCTTACTCAAAAGCACAGCAGAAGAACAAGGCGCAGCGACGGAGCAACTCCTCCAAGCAGCCGAGCCGCGTTCACCGATCGTGCAATCCGGCAAGGCGTCATTGCGGAATATGCTTCTTTGGCGACACCTGCAGAAGATACTGGACGCCCTGGCGAGTGCGACACATAATGAGGCAGTCAGACAGGCGGCGATTCCCGTACCGGATCGAGAGCTTGCGGCGGCTACAGGAAAGGAAGAGGACGCAAGTGGGTTGCGGCAGCGTCATGGCGGTGAGGCGGAGCCCAAGGCACTGCCCATTCCAACAAAGAGAATCGATGTGCAAAGCAATATCTTGGCTTTGCCTGTCGTGGTTGGGTTCAATCGCTGGGGATTTATCAGGCCATTGCTTGGTTTGAGGGAAAGGTCGTATCTGGGATGGACTGTGTAAGTTCCTGCATCGCAGCGTTGTTGAAGGTTGCCGAGACGATCTATTCTAGGTACATATTGCTTTCGCCCTTGATCTACCTTCTCACCCCATCAACAAACAGCGCCTTACAGTCGATTCTGTATGCTCTGTCTGCACCAGTTCTTTACGATGACGATCATACTTCTGTGGCGAAAGACAAGAGTAAGGACGAAAGCAGGCCGGATGACATAGCTCAGGCGGGCAACAAGGCTAGGCGGGACGGCGTCAAGGGTGGCGGTATCATTCGAGACGCAAGCTGGATGCCGTGAGTCTTTTAGGGTCAGAACTCGCCGCGTCATATTCACTCTGGGCGCTGTGTGACAGGACTCCTTTCTTGTCAACATGGGCAGATCCGCTCGCCAGCAAGGTCTGGGATCAGCTCGAACAACAGATCGAGCAGGGCATCAAGGCTTCGGAGCAAGAGGAAAAGCCTTCTCGCAAAAAGGGTGATCGAAAGAAGTCTGTATCGTTTGCCGAGACATAGATGGGATATACATGGACATGACTCTTCAGACAGATGAGGAGCCGGTTGACGTTGGAGACACGGGATCATGGCAAAAGGCACGGTCGCCCGCACTTCAGCGTGCCAAAGACTGACGACGTAAGGGTCCAGATTGATTGCCTTGACCGCACGAAGGCTTCATGGCGGATATTGATGGTATGATAGGCAGAACAGATGCCGGGCTCCCCGAAGATTGCTCTCTGAGCTGCTCTCGAGAAGAGCTACTGGAAGACGCGTCAAACCGTCGTCGCGTCGCGTCGATCGAACGGGTGTGGAAGTGAGACCGCAGCATGCATGCATGCATGATGATGAATGCTTCGATTCACGCTATGAAGTCCAAGACATAGGGACTGACATCGCATTCGCCATCATCCATTCCAGTTTGCACGCCAGCGTTCGGTCTTCCGTCTCTTACGGGTAAGTCGCATGCTCCGCTGAAAAACGGCAAGATCTGATCTGATTTGAAACATTCTTGCCAAAAGACTCCTATCGAGCAACGGGGGAGACAAATCAGATAGACAGGCCGGCAGGAACCAAGAGCCGCAATGTCAGCAAGAACGACTAGAAGCTCACAGAGGCGCGGAAGAGCAGTCGATGGCGCGACAAGCAATCAGCCAGCAAGCACCCGTATTGGCAATTCGATCCAGTCTGACCGTCGAGAGGAACCTCAAGTCTCCGCTTCAGCACCGGCAACTGTTGCGCCCGATGCGAATCCAAATCGACGCTACAATCCAGATGTGTTGCTCATCATCGCGGAATGCCTGATGGATATCAAGCACTATGAAACCGTGATCAGCCTGTCGTGCGTTTCGCGATACTTTGCAGACAGCTTGAAGCCGATTCGGAAACGTATGCGCAAGCAAGTCATCCTCAAGCTGGAAGACCTGGGTTTGGACGCAGAGTCGGGATGGGATGCCGTCAAGTAGGTCTTTTCTCCTATCCATGCATGGTTAACATTGAGCTTACTCCTATTACGCAGTTTTATCGAGTGCTGTCGCAGCAGCGTATATCCCATCCCGACAGACCTCTCGGCAACAGAACAGCAGAACCAAAAACTGGAGATCAAGTCTACACTCAAACCCTCGATCATTCGATACATGGGCAGACCGCATGAATGTGCATTCCGTCTGCAGCAAGAGTTTTCCATCGGTAACAGTGATGCGGTTCATCCATGACCCTTTGGCTCGAGATTTGGCATCTGTCTTTACATACAAGAGCACCAAGGGCGGGGAAAGCGCACTCGAATTGTATTCGCGAATGGTGCCGGTGATCTATGGACGTGGAACTGCGACATTGTCAAGCATCAGAGTCATCGAGGCCTTGAAGAAAGGCTTCGAGTTTCGAGATCTCCAAAACCTGCCTGATCGACAGATCCAATCATCGGTTCGTATCAAAGCCAACGATGGCCTCCGCTATTATCGCGAATCTTTTGAAAGATTCGACACAGAGCACGCGTCAATGCAATCGTCATTGTCCAAATACATCGTACGCATGTTTCTTCGCAGCGGCGATTGGTGGTGGAGCGCTAATCGGCCACCCTGCACCTATCTCCTCAGATCCGCAATCTGCAAGCATTGAATCGACAGGATCTGAGAAAGGTATTGATCAACATCTATCTCAAGCCCACTCCGCATGCTGTATCAGGACTTCTCTCGACCGAATATGGCGATCATTCGTTAACTTTCGAATCCATTTTCGATGCTGTGCAGCAGCTAGGACAAAAACACCTTCATCCTCGCCGCACCTCCAGCATTCAGTTCCAGCTTTACTACATCCACGGCGATCCCGCAAGATCAAGCCTCCAGCAATTCAACGACCAGACCATAGCCGATATGAGAAGCGGGCTACTACGAACCGAGATTATTATATTGACGAGGAGGAGTACGATGATGATCATGCGAATAACTGGGAGACGGATCAAGAGGAGGATGACGATGAAGAGGACGATGAAGGGGAGGACGTTGCACCAGTTGAAAACCCTCAACCTGCGCCATCGCCACAGCCCGAACAAGGGCCAGTCTTCACGCTCGAATTCACCAAAAGCCGGGGTAAACTTCGGACCACGGAGACCACTTTTGACAAGGATGTCCTGCAATGCGGATTGCTAGGCGGGTGTGCTCGATGTCGGAGCACTTGATCAGGCTGCATCAGCTAGGCTGAACCCGACAGCAATAAATTTGTTATCTTCAAGCAGCCGCTCGTAGCGCATTACCTATCAAGTCTCCAGCTGCGAAAACGCCGAGTGACAATCCAACCGGGCATGTATCACTCATCTTCATGCGAAGAAACAAATATCAGACAAGTCCTTTTACGCTTCCCGTACCGGGATCAGCATGGGGCGATATTGCATTCGAGCGAAGACTTTGTACACGCCTCGCGAGGCATACATCGATCTTCCGGATGGCATCCTGCCAAAAATCAACGTCGGCCTGGAGTTGGTCATTGTACCTAGCCATTACAATTCCATGCCATTCTAACGATGCCATCACAAACTTCGTAATCAAAACAGCGTAAATCGATCAATCATCAATGACGATGACCGCTCTTTGCGCAGCACCTCGTGCACGACCTGGACTCTGATTCGGCGGGCGGCTCTGAGGCGTCATCGACCGTGGACGTGTAGACTCCGACGCCGCTTCGTCAAGAACTGAAGTGGCGCCGGGAGGTCAGCGACGATCAGAAAAGCAACAAGCAACGTACAGAGCATATCGTCACCCCTAGCGACCTTGCGCTCTTCTTCGTTCATTTCCGCCAGGAAACCCTTTGCATACTCATCCAGATCCTCTTCTTTGACTGACCCATCGGAATCATCGCTTTCATTGGCTGCCGTGTCCGTATCTTCATCCTTCATCTTCTCCAATTTGAAGTCTTCGTCAGACGAGACGGGCTTGCTTTCTGCCTTTGTTGCCAAGAGCCGTTCGAAGTGGGCTGCCCTTGCGTCTCTTGCACTGTGACCGAGGTGATATTAGTTCTCGACATTCCGAAACACGATTCTGCGTTCCTACTTTGCTGTATTCGCGCTGCGCAGAATCATCGTCAGCTCTTTCCAAGTACCACGCCCGAGAACCCACCTCTTGCCATGCGTACTAGTGTCGATCAGACGCCTCTCCGCGGGAGTCAAGCTATTCAGAGCCTTTTCCGTCGCCGCCTTGATCGTTAATCCATGTGACGCTCTGAACGCCACCTTCCGTTTATTCACGAGTGCCTTCAAGCGCTTGACCTCGTCTTTCGATGTTTCTGTTGGGAAAGGGACGGACTTGAGAATCGGTGAGTACGAGCGGACATGAACGTACCCTGAAAGCCGTCAATGCGGATCGCATCTTCCCGTCCCTCAAACGCTCTCGTATTCGAACTAGCGGGATCCCGGAAGATGATGAGCTCCTTGCAACGCGAAGCCCTCGAGAATGACAACTTACCCGCCAGGCTTCCGTCTCTTCGCTGTTTGCGCGCCAGTCGTCGATGTCGCAACACCATGACCTTGCCGCCGTTTCCTTCCAACACCACGTCCAGTCCTCGCCTTCTTGCCCGGCGCTTGTCTACCAGCGAGGTCAGCTGTAAAATCAAGCAAAGGAGCTAGAAGATGCATGCTGACCTATTCGCCGCTCCGCCACATAGGTATTCCGGCGCATCACCGGCCATGAGGGGGTCGTTTTGGATAGCGATGCCGGTTGCGAGATGTATGCCCGAGCTGTAGAAGCCTTTTTCCGGTAAAGGAACGAGAACATAAGCAGAGGGTTTCAGGCGGAAAGGCACGAGAGCAACTTACCATCTCCATAATATCCCTTTTCACGCTCGACTTTGACGGCACGTTTGATCTCGTTATCCAGTTTCTTGAAATTCGGGCCGTGATTCATTTGCTGTCGTTCACGCGCTATCAGTGATCAAGTGATGATGATGGTAAACTGCAAACTTGCCTGAATGTGAGCCAGCTGTGAGCGATGCAAGGTGAATGGCATCACGATCAGTCATCCATTCGGCGTCCGGAAGGCAAACCGGGTGTGACTTACCTCATGGCACATGACGTTCAGGAGATAGTATAACGGTAGAAACGACCCGTTCGCTCTGCGAAGCACTAGCTCGATGACTTCTCCGTGATTCCAGTTTCTGCCGGCGACTGGGCAGCAGCGTGTAGCGGTTAAAATCAAAAGTGCATAGGCTGTTGTCAAAAGAGCCGCACTCACACTGTGCATTATGACGGCGGGGATGCAGTAGCAGCGTGAAGTGATTTCTACAGTCTATATTAAGGAGTGCATACTTACAACCTTGTTATGGGGATACTGTCATACGTCCTACGTTAACCCTGGAGCCCCGACAGTCCGCCTTCCTCTAGTCAACATACCTCTTCAAAGCTATTCACCACCAACTTCATCCGCTCCATGATCCGCTTCATCTGCGCTGCGACGGCTTTCATGATCGCCAGGGCCTGCTGCATTCCGGAAAAAACGTTTCAGAGAGAGTCAGTCGGATTGAAGAAGGCGCCGCGTACATCTGCATCTGGTTTCTGCTTGATGACGGATATGAACCGGATGTGACTGGACGGATGGATAATGGCAAGGCATCAGATGCGTGCTCGGGATGGAACATAGGGCTTACGGATTCGGGTCCGTCTCCTTTGCGTTGAACTTTCTGTCACGGCGAGCAGGAAATCAGGGGCTGGTCATGGTCAGAAAAGGCGAATGAACGCACCGCGCAGTATACGCCAGATTGGGCATGGTTGTATCGCGAGCTTGCAGACCCGACTGCGATGTTTTGCCACGATGCCCAGCTTGCTGCGCTACAGTCTCTCAACTGCCTCTGAGAGAAGGACAAAGCAAAGAAGCACCCTCCCTGCCTCGATTGCCGACGAAACGTCCATGTCTCGCATGGATTTGACTCCGCCAAGTGACGGTCACTGATTACATAATGCGCCACCATCCGGGGCCTTCTCTTCTCTCACGCACAACCTGCCCTAACACCCATTCCTCCCGAAATCATGCTTGACCGCATCATCCGCCTTCTGGCTCTTCTCCCTCCCTGCCGCCGCTCCAATCCCCTCCAACACTTCCCCTGCCTCTTGCGCATGCACGTGAATCTTCAACTCGCGCACCTCTTTACGCTGCCGCATGATCGTCTCCCTCACATTCGCCTCGACCGCATGACTCTCGAGCACCGACATGGTCGGGGGAACGGTGATCGTCAAATCGAGACTCGTCAATCCGCCGGCCTTGACGCCGCGGATGTTTCGGATCTCGAGCAGCTCGCGGCCGTTGACGAGCGGCTCGACGATCCGTTCGAGGCGCGCGCGGTACTCGTCGGTGATGCCCTTGTCGAGCAGTTCCAGGAATGAGGTCCGGCTGAGGGCGAGGCCTTGTTGGAGGATGAAGATGCTGACGACGATGCCGCCGAGGGGATCCAGTACTGGCGCGCCAAAGTGCGAGCCGAGGATGGAGAAGAGGGCGACGCCCGATGTGAGGGCGTCCGAGCGGTGGCTACAATACTTGTCAGACAGGTGGTACCTTGACCGCGAATGATGTACTCACTGATAAGCATTGGCCAGCAACACCGGACTGTGCTCCTCGTCCGCCACCTTCTTGGTAACCCTGAACAGCCATTCCTTGACAAACACGCTAATCAATGCAAACCACGCTGCATGTGGGTTGAGAATAGCCACATGCTCGTGTGTGTCCACTGCGGCGCCTGCCGCATCGGCCATATCGTGTTCGTGTGCTCCTGGACCGTGGCTGTGGAACAGCTCGAGCAAGGGCGATGGTATCGATGATGGGATGTAGGGTAGGAGTGATTGCAACGGGTTTGACGGGTCCAGAGTATGTATCCATGGAATCATGACTTGTAGCAGCAGCTACCAAAGAGATTATCAGTCTCCAGTCCCTCTTGATGGAATCCCAGACTCACGTGATACGAATGCAACGCAATCCCTATCCCCGCGACCACCAAAATCAAGCTAACACTCAACGTCCCAATCGTCTCAAACTTGCCATACCCGTACGGATACGCGCGCGTCGGATCCCTCCGGCTAACCTTCCAGCACGCCAACGTGACGAAATCCGCACCCAAGTCACTAAAACTATGCCCGGCCTCGGCGATGAGGGAGGCGCTATTCATCACGTATCCAGCGACGCCCTTGAGTGCCGTGAGGAGGACGTTCGAGGCGAGGCCGAGAAGGGTGATACGACTGCCGCGGTCGTTGCGGCTTAGTGCCGAGACGAGTTCGCCGGCCGACGCAGAGTGATCGTGTGCGTGTGAGTGGAAGAGTGAGTGGGCATGGGAATGGTCATGATGGTGGTCGTGTTCGTGTTCGTGCTCGTGCGTGTGCTTGCCGCTGGCGCTCAAACCGCCCGAGATATCGTTGGCTATCCGTGCATCTGGAACGGCGGCAGATTTCGCAGATGACGTGGCACCCATCGGTGCCGAATGGTCGTGTGAGCCGTGCTGCGGTGATGTACTGCTGGAGAATGCCGCTTGTTGGTGATACGACGGGGAGCCGGCCCCAGGTTTACGCAGGTACGCCATGCCGAGCGCGAACGAGTTGATCCCTATTGTTCGACACGGGAGACGTGATTCGCGGAATGCCGATACCCGGTGCTGCAGTCGACCAGAGGGCGATGTGGTTGTTGATGGGCGTCCGGCGTGTATCCGACCAGCAGATACCAGCGTCGAGCGTATATCGGCAAAGCACCGAGCTGCACTACTTGTCGACGGTGAATCCATCATCATCATCATCATCCCTGCTCCTCTTTCGCGCGCGCAGCTGGAGCCGAAATGACGCGCCCCGATCATCCTCGTCGTCTGCTGAATCATCTCGCTGTTCAGACGTCCGGCCAACCGCGGTCGTCTCGTCGGTGATGCGGAAACTGGTGGTCGATACGATGGTATTGACAAAGTGGCGAGAGTGCAAGGCGTACGGTATGCGAATGAATGACCGCGTGAAAGCCGGACATCGGTAGCTGGCGCTCCTCTCTGCGCGCGCAAACTGGACTCTGCCTGCCCCTTCTCTGCATTCAACCAAGGCAGCCCGTGCCCCGGCTCCTCCACGCCTTTGCACCCCACCGCTTGCTGCGTACGACTGTTCGCGGCACGTCTCGTCGAAAATGCCGACACCGTCGGTTCCGGAATGCCGCACCACGGACGTATCGATGCGGTCCCGAGGGGGATGCCCGTACTGCGGAGTGAGCCGTGGCAGCGTGCGCGTGGTATGCGATAGCCTAGCATGTCTGTGGATAAAGACAGACTGGTCCAGAGTGTCCGAGTCCCTCTCAGCATCCCTTAATACGGTACGTATACGGTATGCACGGGGGCCGACGGACAGACTGCTCCGGATCCTCCGTCCATGCTCCGTTTGCTTCCGCTGATGGCATCATACGACCTTGTTGAGCAACAGGAGTCTGCGAACACTCGCGGAACATCATGGCCCCTCCTGTCCCACCTTGTGGGAAAAGGCTTGTGAAGCACAAGGAGCGTCCGACGAGCTAGCAGCAACGGTATTTTGCACACTTCTTGGCAAAGTTGAAAAGAATATATCCGCCCTTAGATTTCGCTCTGTCGCGGCCGAGTCGGGTGGGCGGTCTTCCCGGCACATGGAGGATTAGCAGATGCGAGGCACGGAAGCCGACACGATCGTCTGAGATGAGCCTTCCAAGGAACTGGACCTCAAAGCGACCAGAGCGCTCGTCATTCTTACTTTTGGTATAAATCTAGCTATAGCGGTTATATACAGTGGTCTCCTGTTTGTCCTGTTCTTTCTTCTGTCCTTACTGGCCGGCCATTCGTTTCCTCAGACTGGCGAGAAGGTATATCAGTCACAGTCCGCCAATAAAGCTACCAACACTCACGCAGCGGCCAAATCCAACTGCCCACCTCCCAACCCACCCGCAGGCGCAGCAGCCGCGCTCGATGAAACATTCGCGGCCGGTGCAGCAGACGCAACAGGCTTCGACGGGATCTTGGGCGGGATCACGGGTTTCGGCTTCATCGCCGGCGGTGCACCTTTCCCACTGCCAACCACCGAGCCCGGCCGGGGTGTCGATGCGCCGGAAGAGGGCGGGGTTGAACGTGCGCTCGCGGCGAGGCCGGCGACGGGCAGCGCGGGCGCGAGGGGTGCTGTTCGAGCGGCTGGTGGCGGCGGGGGCGGTGGGGGTGCCGTCGCCGCGGGTTTCGGTCGAGGAACGAGTTTCAGGCTAGTGGCGTAGGTCAGTCGACAAACTCGAGGTCTCCTTGGGCATCACTCACTAATTACTCGGCGCCCATCCTTCCTCGCCATTGCTCTCTCGAACACACAGCCACCACCCGTTATCGTCCTTTTGCTTGACGTCAATCATTTCACCTTTGGTCAGACTCAACTCGCCTTCCTGGCCCTGAAAATTGTATATCGCCTTGTACATATCCTTGGCGGGTCGTGCGGGAGCCGCAGGCGGCGGAGGGGGTGGCGGTGGAGCAGCTCGTGCGCCGCCGTTGCCAGCGGGTTTGGCCACACCATTCGGATGGACAGCAGAGTCTGCAGCAGAAGCGGCAGACTTGATAGCGTTCGATGCCGCGGAACTTCCTCCGAGCACGGTAGGAGGCGCAGGCTTTGATGCACCGGGAAGCGTGCGTGCCGTAGGGCGTGCTTGAGATCGTGACTGGCGAAGGGGGTCAGCTTTCTGCTGCCTTGACAAGGGCGAAGCTTACAGTCGAGGCCGCAGCCTTTTTGACTGTCTTGGGTCGCGGCTTCCGCGCAGGCATGGGACGGGACACTAACGTAGACGATCAGTAGAGCCCAGCATGTATACCATAGGACTCACCAGCTGAAGCAGGTTCACCAGGACCGACGTGTACTGTCCCAGACTTGTACGAGTCGTCAGTGCGTGAAGAAGGGTCGGACACAAACTTGATGCTAGCTTTCTTGTCCTTCTTCTTGTTGTATTCGATACTAAAATACGCCGGATCAGCATTGCATCAGATCACTAGAAAGCCACTCACGTAGGACCGATGTTGACGCCAATGCTGGCGTTGGTCAGGGTCAACAACACGGAAACGAGCTCCGTTTTGAAAACGCAAGTGATAATAGGGTCACCCTCTTCGCAGACGTTGACGTTCAAGGCCTGAACATGCATGAGCATGACTCTCCCTGCACCAGACAACACTCACCATCCAGTCGTCCCGCATATTCGACAGGGATACAGTGCGAATGGAAACCAGAGGAATCTTGCGTTCCAGCATCGTCGATAATCTCCCATCTTTCATCGTCGAAACAACGATATGCACGCCCTTTTCTGTCTATTATGCGAGTCAGTGCAGTTCACTCTGTGATTGAATACACGTACCACTATCAGGAATCGAGGGCTGAGTTTACTGGTCCGGCCAAACTTGGACACGAGTATCTCGATCCTCGAGCTGTAATGCACAGTCTCCGAGGCTGTTGCTGTCAGCGGCAGTCCACCCGCGACACCAGAATCCTCACCTGAAAGTCCCGCCGCATTCCTTAGCAGCTCGCCCTGGGCGCTTCGTCCTCCCACGTCCAAGTAATCTCCCATAAACTTTCGCATGCCGAGCAAACTGAACCTTCGCCTCTGCTTGCGGCCGCCGAGCACCTGGTGCCCGTAGTCACGCTTGCGTGCATACACCAGACCCTCCTTCTGATTCTTCCAGAACCGCTGGATCTTTGTTGCTTGTTCGTTCTTGAACCGCCAATACGCTCGCCAGCACCGTTGAATGCGCGCAGCCATGTTGTGCCAGTACTTGTCTCGCATGGTCTCAAGAGCGAACAGCTGAAGAAGGGAGGTCAGCTGACATTCCAACGCGGCGCGCAGACACACACAGTTTCGGGGTTCTTGATAAAGGCCTTGGTAACACCCATCTGCCACTCTTCCTTGGCGATACCGGTGTCTCGGAGCATGCGCTCACAGCCGGAACGATCATCGCCCGTCCAAATGTAGTCACCAGCATACGAGGTGGCAGGCGAAAGCAAGTAGAATCTGCATTCGAGGTCAGCACCGAGTTGCTGCCAAAAACCAAAAACCTGCCTTTGAATCATTTTGGCAAATTCCGCTCGATACGCGAAACCCGCTCGTCGTACCCGGATATTCTCCTGTAAGCCGAGATACTTGATTTGATGCAGAATAGCCTTGTCGTCGTATTCAGACGGCGATCGATTCTGGTTGGGTTTAATGGTTCGAATATAGGAAGGCTCGGCTCTATGGAAAAGTCAGCAGACTTGCTTCAGTCCGTGGCGCGTTGACTTACCTCATAAGGTTCTCGACCAAAGCGTTTGCAGATGCCTGGCAGAAGGTCAGTCCCGCCACCGGGCCATCAGTGTAGCACTCACCTTGATCTTGTCACCAGCCGTAGGCGGTCGCTTCTTTGAGTCCGGATCAATCTTGTCCGGGAACAACGTATGCAGGAACGGATCCTTGCTCGACTCGACCAAGTCCAAGATATCCTTGATCAGCGCATCCTTGTTCTTCTCGGTCATACCCGGCACATTGTACGTGACGTCTCCGGCATAATGCTTGATGAGGAATTTCTGGCCTCGCATTTCAAAGTTGGGATTGCTCGAGAGCATGGATGCACGCTGGATGAACGAGTTGTCCGCAGCCGAGGGGTCCGCATGGGCCGTGGCTGTGGCGTCATTGAGCGTGGCAAAGATACCGGCGGGCCGCTTGTCCTCGATGAGCGAACAGACGACGGCGTTGTCAAAGTCTGCAGACTGGTTAGCGGTGGTCGAGCTTGGTGGGCGGGGCGCTTACATTTGATAGGTGTCCACTTGATTTGTTCGCGCACGTATTCTTCTTGCTCGGTCTTGAGCGTCAACTCGATGAAAATCTGCTGCAGCTTTTCGTTGACATAGTTGATACAGAGCTGGGAGGGTGTCAGCGTCGCAATTACCGTACCTCGAATCGTCCTACCTGTTCAAAGCTATTGTCCTGGAAGATTTCAAAGCCGCTGCGATTTCAGGGTCAGCTTTTTTTCCCGCTTAAGAGCGATACCAAGCGACTCACTAAATGTCCAGTACGCCAATCACATGCTCGGCTGCGCCTTGAGCTTTCATCGAAACGTTTACCCGCGAAACGATCCACTCGAAAAGGTTGTTGTACCTAGAAAGGTATGAGTCTTCTGTCCACACAAACGAGATCTGCACTTACAATGCCTTTGCCAGCGCATCCCGTCCGGCACTCGCTTGTGCGATATTCAGCGGCACTTCGTAAACCGAGCCTGCCCAGCGCTTCAGCACATCACAACACCCAGAAACCATTCACACCCACCTCGTCGACCGCCCCGCTGAGTCTCCATGATCCTCGTCGTCAACACCTTGACGACCTTGTCCGGCTGCGCCTCCATCAGATACGCCACGAAATCCGTCACGTCCGAATCCGCCACGACGGCGTTTCCGTCGTCGCCTTCCCTAAAAGTGACGTTTCCGAGCCAGAGAATCGTTGCGAGGACGCGCAGGATGGAGGTTTGTTCGGTTTCAGTGAAGCCGACGACGTTCATTGCTTTCTGTACGTGCGGCAAGGTGAGCTCAAGACGCGGAGGAGGGAATGTCACTCACGAGCGTTTCGGCCCAGTCCTTGACATCGTTGATACTCGCCACATCGAGAGTCCCGCTCCGGCTGGTATAGACGTACGCCTCGGGGCCCTGTAGCCCAAACATTTCTGCGCGAGCGTTAGCACTGGCGCAGCGATTCGGCGGAAAGATACGACGCACCCCGATGAGCGGCCGAGGCGCCCTTGGTGAACTGGTAGAAGATATGGAAATCTCGCTCTCCGGCGATCTGGCCGACAACTCGGTTCTGCATCGAATCTCAGCCAAGCACGGGTCTCCAAACGACGCCGCTGGCTCACCTTTTCCAACAGGTAATTCGTAATCTGCGCACCGACGGGCGTTCCGTGGCTATTGAACATGATCTCGAGGTACTTGCCCTGCCTCGCGCGTCAGCCTACATCGCACAGCAGTCCCCGAGCCGACTCACATGCCGACTACTATTATCATTCCTGAGCGTTTTGGCGCACCCAAAACTCTCCAACAGCGGATTCGTCGCCAACACCATCTCCCGAATCCCCTCGATCCCCTGACCGCCCTGCCCAGCGCTGACCGCCGCGATATACTGCATGATCCGCTTCGCGGCTTCCGTCTTCCCGGCTCCCGATTCACCCGAAATTATGACGCATTGGTTCTCCTTGTTGGCGTTCATGTTGTAGTAGGCCGTCTCCGCGATGGCGAATACGTGAGGGGGCATTTCCAGGCGATTCTTATTGCGGTAGGAGGCGAGGACTTCGGGAGTGTAGATGCCGAGGTCTAGGGAGCGGTTAGCGTGCGTGGTGAGCGGGCGGTGGGGGATGGAGCTCACCCCGGAACGGGTTGACGGAGATCAAGACGTGGGCGATGTACGTCTATAGGGATCAGATTTTCGTCCAACCCAGCCTTGTGCAAACCTACATAGATCTCCCCGTTCTGAAACCGCTTCTTCAAGTTTTCATTGATACTCTCATTCGAGATAGTGGAGAGCAACGTCATATCCGCGACTCCCACCTGCTTCTTCTTAAACCCCTCCTTCCAGTCGGCCTGCCCTGAGGGTCAGCAAAAGAAGATCGTGACGGTCACCTCGAGCGACACACCTTGACAACCCTGCCCGCCGCTGTCTTTCCCCCGCCATTCGCAACGGGCAGATTCGCCGACGCGCCCGCCTTTTTCCCGGCCTTTTTGGAGATTGCCTGGAATGAATAGGAGTCTAGCCTTGGGGAGCTGAGTGAAATGAAGAACGACGTACCATGTTCTGCGGATGAAAATCCCTATGAACGAGTATCTGGATAGCAGGAATAGGAAGGACGACGCTGTTATCGTCTCGTCTCGTCGCGCCGTCGTCGTCATCCCAATCGAATACGCGGGGCGCACCCCGCCCCGTCCCGGCATGAGGAATCAGCTGAGGAATCCACCTTGCAAGTGCTCAACGGATGCACGAGGCCACAAAGCTGATAGCACATTGCGAGAATTGCAAAACTGCAACTTGAGATTGATCTGTTTGGCACGGGCTGACGATGATGAAGTCACATTCATACATTGACTTTACGAGGTACCCATACAGCGAATGGCTGCTTCACCGCTTACATGAAAGTTGAACGTCGTATTCAAGCAAGGCGGTAGGTAGATACACATACGCCGATGCACGCACAAAATGAAACCAATGTCCTGATTCCCATCAACGTACAACGATACCCCTACGACCTCCTCTTCTCTTCCAAAGCCCGATCTCCAATGGCTCCTCGAACGGCTGCTTCACCGTCACCTACTCCTTAAACCTCTCCAATTCCTCCATCGTCACTTTCCCCTTTCCCTCACCCAGTGCCGTCAAGCTCGTCCCACGGAGATTCACCCTCGGGACGATCCGGTCGCCCTGGGGGTGAGTCCTGGAAGCGAGCAGGGCTTCTTTCCATCTACCATGCAATTCGATCAATCTGCTCATCCGGAGTGAGAGGGGAGGGAATAAGGACACACCTCGATACGCAAAGACACCACCGACACCCTTCACGAAGTCCTTCAAACCCCGGCCTGGGCGTCATGAGATCATTTCCCTGGGCTTTACTGTACTCTAAAAATTCGCGCGTCACGATGCCGGCGAGGGTATGTGCTGCCGGATCGAACGGGGAGGGACGGCAAAAGTTGTCCCGGTGGAAGCCGGTGGTTGGGGTGGTGCCGTGCTGTTCGAGCGGTGCGCGAAGGACTAAAGAGGAAGCATGAGCAATTGAGGCGATGTGTTTGCATGGCAAAAGTACTAGTCTCGCTCACGGCTCGACAGAATGTGGTATTCGCTCGAGACGCTGGAGCCCTCGATATCGCTCCCGTACACCGCGCCCCACATCCCTCCGCTCATCCTGCGCTCGGAGAGCCACAAGTCTCGCTTCAACCGACGTACCATTCAAATCCTCCACCTTGATCTCCCTCGCACTCGCCATCCTCCTATGTTGCTGCTGATTACCACGCGCGACGGCCGGTATGATCCCCCTGAGGAATGAAACGTTTGTACTTGCGAGGAAGACGAGAAGATTACGTAGCGGGGTGATCTTCATCGCTATGAAAGAGCATTACTAAATAATTACCATGCCATGATCTTTCCCCTATGCGATATCAGCCTGACGATCGCTGGTTCGATTTAGAAAGAGGCTCCTCCTCGGAAGGAAGCCCGCGGGATGATCGGGCATGGCACGTGGCTGGAATGCACGGTATGACGTATACACCGAGCCCGAGCGAGTGACGATGCGCGCGACCGAGGGGACGAGGAGCGTGCGCAGTTGGCAGGAATGGACTCGGATGGAGGGGACAAGAGGTCAAGTATCCTTATATCCATCGACATCAGCTATCCCATAAATCATCACTGATCGCTCGGCCACTGACTGGTCTAGCCAAATCTTCAATCCCGCCGGACACAACATCCCTCCGTCGGAGATCAGCACCGCCCCCTTTCGCCATGTCCCAAGGCATCGACCATCTCGGCCTCGGCCAACCGATGTCCCACGAGCCTACACATATACCGTCCACAAGCGACTCCTCCCACGATGCGACGAACACAGGATCCAATCGTCCGCACGCCGTTTCCGAACCACTCACAACGACGGGCCAAGAGATCCCGACAACGAACCCAGCCGTCCACGTCGTCATCACGAACCCGCCCGCTACGCCCTCACGGCTTCGTTCGCAAACGGATAGCATGCTCTCCCCTCCCTCCACCCGTCATCGCGCCGATACCAACGCCTCCACGCGGTCATTCGCGACGAGTACGACCTCGGCGTCTGATATGGCCGATGACGATGATGACGAGGATGATTATGATCCTGCGACGGGCGGGGATGAGAAGAGTTGTATCAAGGAGAAACGCGTCAAGGAGTGGCGAAAGCGGTTTCATCCGCGCGAGGACGAGGAGTTGATGTGTAGTACGCCACGTTTTTTTCCAAGAAGATCCGGATGATTGTGCTAATGATGCGAAAGCCCACGGGTGCGCGCTGGTGATTGAGATCATGATCCACGGGCGCATGTACCTCAGCAACAAACGGATCTGTTTCCGGAGCAACATTCTCGGCGTGCGAACCAAGGTGCGTTCTCTCTGGCGACGACGAGACCTGTGCCGCTGATCTCGGTACGCAGCGAGAGATCCCGCTGAAGCATATCCATGCGATCGTATTGCGGAATGTCGCGGGGATGATCCCCAACTCGTTCGAAGTGCACTACAACGACAAAAAAGTGCGCGTTCCCCTCTTCATTCTCCTATTCCTCGAGCTGATCCCCTGATAGTACCAATTCACCACCCTTCCGGACCGGGACCACGTCCTCCGGATCCTCATGCGGTACTGGAAACAGGAAAACCCGCAAGTGGTCGATGCGTTTGTGGATGCCCATCCGGAATTTAACGCTTACCTCGCGGCGGACGTCCCGCGCCCGTCGGGGAGTGTTGGCGCTGCGGCGGTAGGTGAGGAAGGAGGGGAAAAGGCCGCCCAGCCCGAGGAGCAGAGTGATGAGCGGAAGGACGAGGGTGCGGTGAGCGGTGGACCGCGGGCGGCGACCAAGGCGGATACAGAGGACTTGGAAAAGCTGGCGCTGGATACGGTGTGAGTTTCTCCTGTGCTTGACGCGTGGGCGTGTGCGCTGATGCCATGGTAGGTTGCCGTCGGAGCCGGAAAAGATTTACAAGTTGTTGTACCACAATAATGATTTCTTGGAGAGTATCTGGAAGGAAGAAGGCTTCAA
>JAMALG010000065.1:0-97045 GCA_023628115.1 Naganishia sp. PT2105A-2 | reverse complement strand
GATGCCTTGATGGAAGACCTCCCAAAGGATGGTGGCGGCGCTTCCGCGGTCGCGCTCGAGTTGTCATTCATGACACGCGTATGCGGTACACAATAGAGATCGCTGAGACAAAGCAGAATCGCATTTCCAAAGGACCTTGGAAATTTTTGATGCGGTTGCCTTGCCAAAGGATTTCCACTTCCTTTTGTTTCCCCCGTGTCATGGTGACCACTGAGGTCTCATATCAGTTGGAGCATGAACATGGGGTTGCCATACGCCCATACCCGTAAAAGTCTTCCTTAGGAGTGAGGGCAATGGATTGATTTAAGTGCTCGTGGATGACATTTCGCGGGTTTCCCTACGTGACGCTTTTCTCCATTTGGCTGCTCGCCCCCCCTCCCCGCGTTGTGATCCGTTGTGCTCGCCAGAGCAAGTTCATATGTCAATCGCTATAATTCACGTGATTTTGATTATACCTCAGTGGTTCAATCCCACATTCATTCTTCCGCTGCCTCACCAGTCCAATCTTGTCTTGGAAGTCCTTGTCCCATCCAACACCCGTCCGTGACACTCCTCCCCCTCCCCCCTCTTGTGGGTAGGTCACACTCCACGCAAAAAAACCGCTGGGCTGCATCTTCGTCAAGCTGCCCAACTCGGCTTTTTTCACCTCACACGGCCATTCCTCTGACGGAGAGACGCGGGTAGCCCATCAGTCGGAATGATGGCCATGAGCCATGACATTGGCGAGCGCTGTGACGATGTGATAGGCGGAGGCCTCTTCTTGCCAGCTAAAAGCCCTGAGTCGGGCTTATGGAGACGATGCCTGATGGCCGCTGGCGAAGGTACAATGAAAGCCGGAGACTGGGTTCTCGACAAGCGTCATGCATGACTTGTACAGGATATGGCGAAGAGCCAATATGCGCGCGGTCATTTCTCTTCGCCTGAACAGCACTGGAGCAGTAAAAGAGAAAAAAACGTAAAAAAGAACCGAACTTCAGCTGGCAAAAACGAATGGAGCCATCAGGATTCGAACCCGAGACCTCAACCATGCTGTTCTCGCCGACGAGACATGCTAAGATTGCGCGCTACCAACTGCGCCATAGCCCCCGTTGGTGTTTTATTTCATGTTGTTAATTATAGAGCCAACTTTGCTTGCATGCCATTAGTCATGCAGGCAGCCGAGCTCAGCCCGGTGCGCCCGCCGCGCCACGCGGGATCTGATTCAGCACGCGTCTCGCTGCGTCAAGAAGGCAAGAAGGTTGACACTTGGCGATGACACCTGCCGCCCTGTCAATCGTATCCCATCGTACACCATGTCAACCTGGAAGCTAGGAAAGAGTGGGTCCCCCAAGATCGCCTTCTCTGCCTGATAGTTGACCCGCCATCTTTCCAGAATTGAAAGAGGCCGCAACGCCCAGTATCCTCTCAGGGCGCCTCCACAAGGACAAGGACCACAAAGACCACAAGGACTACTCTGCAGACAAGTACACCGATAACCGATCCCCCATTGGATCTCGCTCAACAACACCTACGCCGGGAGCGCATCAGTCACGCGGCGCAACACCGCAGTCGTTCCAGGGTAACGCTGTCAATCCGTCCGGTGCTGGTCCAGCGGGTGCCGGGATCGTCGGAGTGCGAGATGATAGGTCGGCGGCAGCGACGCCGCCGCCTGCGCCGCCGACGGTAAGGAGCGGGCTGCTCAAGATTCGGGTAACGAGCGCCAAGGGTTTATCGCTTCCCGAGGGCCGTGAGTGCATCCGCCGAACCCTTTCAACGCAGATACCAACCTCTTTCAGTCTCCATTCCCGAACCGATTCAACGCGCCGTTCAATCCCACACGCATGGACACGCCCACTCCCTCTCCGGCTCCGGTTCATTCAGTTCGTCCATGGCTCTCTCCAACGCCGCCGGCAAGCGCCAGAACCCCTCGGGCGGCATGGGCACCCCTTCGAACAGGGACTCGTTGCAGCGGAAACAACAGTGGTGGTTGCCGTACGTCGTGTTGGAGTTTGACAAGAACGAAGTGTTGGTCGATGCCGTTGGCGGAGATCTGGGTAATCCCGTGTGGATGTATAGCGCGACATTGTAAGCACCCTTCTTTCCCCGTCTTGCCTCGCCGCTAAACCCGCGCAGCGATGTGTCTCGTATTTCCGACATCTCCATTCAGGCATACCTGCGAAACGTATCGCCGGGCCAAAAGAACGTCCCAACGATCAACGAGGATGGCTCCGAACCGAGCAATGCCGATATGGGCAACTCGGATCTATGTCTGGGTGGCGTCAGGTTCACGCCGAATCTGGAATCCGTCGTATGTTCTGGGCTCGTTCTCCTTGTTGCAGGGAAAAGGGCTGAATTGTTTTGCGCTGCAGCAACTAATGGACGAGTGGCTGCCCATTTCCGGTGGTTCAGGTAGTATCCACGTCCAGGTCGCATTCAAGCCAAACCAGAACCAGCACTTGACAATTGACTCCTTTGAGCTACTCAAAGTCATCGGAAAAGGCAGTTTCGGTAAAGTAAGCGGTCCTCCGACCCCTTTTTCGAAACCTAAACTGATCTTCCCTTCAAAGGTCATGCAAGTCCGCAAACGCGACACCCTCCGAATCTACGCACTCAAAACAATCCGCAAGGCACACATCGTCTCCCGCAATGAAGTCACCCATACGCTCGCCGAACGTACCGTCCTCGCCAAGGTCAATAACCCCTTCATCGTGCCCCTCAAATTCTCTTTCCAGTCGACGGATAAGCTCTATCTCGTCTTAGCGTTTGTGAATGGCGGCGAGTTGTTCCATCATTTGCAGAGGGAGGGGCGATTCAACGAGGTTCGGAGTAGGTTCTATGCGGCCGAGTTGTTGTGCGCGTTGGAGCATCTGCATAGCTTCAACGTCGTTTACCGGTAAGCTTTGCTTGCAACTTTTGGCTTGGCGCTCCGAACTTATATTGCTTTCAGTGACTTGAAACCGGAGAACATTCTGCTAGACTATGTCGGCCATATCGCCTTGTGCGACTTTGGTCTTTGCAAGCTAAACATGTCTGATTCGGAAACCACAAACAGTATGTCTACAAGCCCTCAAGGTCGTGAGCTACCTCTGATCCTTATCCTAGCTTTCTGCGGCACGCCCGAATACCTTGCGCCGGAATTGCTCTCTGGCCATGGATACACGAAATGTGTCGATTGGTGGACCTTGGGTGTTTTACTGTATGAAATGGTCAGTTTCTCGAGGCCCGAAGCGGCACCCTGTTCTGATCCTCCCATCCCGCAGCTTACCGGCTTACCGCCCTTCTACGACGAGAACACGAACGAAATGTACCGCAAAATCTTGCAAGACCCGCTCCGCTTCCCGGATGACATGGGCTCCGAGGCCCGGTCAATCTTGACACTATTACTCAACCGTGATCCTTCAAGGCGACTAGGCGTCAATGGCGCCCAGGATATCAAGAATCACCCATTCTTTGCGCGACACATTGACTGGAAGAAGCTGATGGCCAAGAAAATTCAGCCGCCTTTCAAGCCGGCAGTGGTGAGTCTCGACTGTATTGAAGACCGTAGCCTCTCTGACCGCATCCTCCCAGGCGAGCGCAATCGATACGTCGAATTTCGACGAGGAGTTCACCTCAGAGGTCCCCCAGGACTCGGTCGTGGCAGATTCTCATTTATCACAGACGGTTCAACAGCAATTGTAAGCAGTCTCGTCGATCAAGACGAGATCCCGTGCTAAAGCCTACACCTTTCCAGCGAGGGATTCTCCTGGAGTCAGAGTCCGCTAGGTCAGTCATACCAATAGGGTAGAATCACATATGTCGTTGTACACGCTGTATTTCCGCCGTCGCATTCGAGTCGAGGCTATGTTTATAGCATTGTAGCTGTCTGTTAGGTACTTTGCGGCGACCGAGGCGTCGACCTAGGCGTCAATCGGTTCATCAATCCGTGTCGTCGCCGTCCTGGACCTGGCTCGCTTCCTCTATCATTTCACGCAGTGCTTCCATAGTCCTGCCCGTCTCCGCACCCTGTTCCGACAGGTCCCACTTCAAAAAGGCTCTGGTCAAGGCTTCGGCTTGTCGCAACTCCAGGGCCTCGGATGGCGAAATGGCGACTCCTTCCACAATCTTCCCAATGTCCTGCTTGGTGAATAACTCGCTTAGAAAGAAGGGATTTTTAGACACATCGTCACCGCTGCTTTTGCTTTGATACTCACGTAACCTCTTTCGCTCGCGCGACCAGAGCCGCCGGTACCCCATAGTACAATGCACATTCCGCTGCGTGTGAATGAAGTTCGCCCCGTGTCTTCGGCTTTTCGAGTCTACAACCCGTATCAGTGAACGTCCATCAGGATCACCGAATGACGTACTGAAACAGGAAAGAGATCTCGTTGCCACCCTCTTCAGTAATTTGAAAATGAGTCTTCATCTGCCAGGCGAACGGCGATAAATCCATGCCAGCGATGTGCCTCTGAAAAATCTCGCTGCGAAGAGGCGCGGGTCAAGGATCTCGGTAATTCGCCTTTTATCAAGTTGGCGCACTGGAAATGGGTGATAGCAATCTGGGCAACAGCGGAAAGGTTCGGTCGACATGGAAAACTCATGATGAGGCAGGGGTCCAACTTACGATCTTGGGACAGGCGACACCTCGGTTCAGGAACTCTGTCAGAGTTCCGATGAGGAGGCCTACTCCATCTTGCGTCAGAGTGCCTGTTCATGGTGTCAAGAGCAATTGGCGAAAAGTTCGAGAAGAGGTTCTGACCTTTCCCAAACTCGTCCAGGATAAGCAATGATCGTGCTGTTGCACCCCGCAACATCATCGATACTTGTGACAGATCGATCATGAACGCTGACGCGGCCTTTGAGAGACAGCCTGAAGTCAATACCCCTGTCCGAGTCACCTATAGGCTGGACTACACACCCTGGCAGTCGATTCTCTTGTCTGAATTCTGGTAAAGACTGGTGTGTGCACGGAACAGCAAAGTGTCATGAGTGGACCGAAACTGCGGGTCGTGCAGTTGACATACGCTTGTCCACGGGCCCCAAAATGGCCTCTTGAGCGGGAACATAGCTGATCATGAAAGACTAATGTCAGTCACCGCAATGTTTCCGTTTCGAACCGGCCTTACCAACCGATCTGAGCCATGTACACAATCAATCCGACCTAATGGTCTTGTTAATTGGGCCACGACGTGTCGCTCAGGCTCAATCGCCGCTCGACCGTACCTGCTTGCCATAAGCGCTTTTACCGGAGCCTGTGGGGGCGGGTGAGCCTTGCGCCCAGAAATGCAAGAGTCACCTCACCATTGGCGCCTGTGATGATCATCTTTGCGATCGTCGTCAAATCTTCGTCCGTGCACCTTGATTGCATCGTCATTTCAACTCACCAGGTTTTCCCCATCCATGTCTATAGATTCACTGCCTTCTCCTGATCCGCGTCGAATCACCCCCAGATCGGTGTCGTTCCCGACATAAGTTTCATTAGCCATTTCGTAAAGGACATGTCGACCGCCTTTAATCCATAATACGTCGTCGTCCACCATTCGCGGTCTTGTAAGGCCAAAGGTCTGACTTGCCAAAGCTAGTGCCAGTGTACTGTAGCCACCCACAGTATTGAAGGTCATCGTCGGTTTTGGCATACTGAATGCTAATCGGCATGACTCACCAATCCAATTCAGCAATAGACTCTTCCGCGGAGAGCAACAAAAGTTCCAGCTCGCGAACAGAGGTACCGAGATCCGCCAGGATATCGACGACCCGATCCTTTTATTGGCCAAGCAAATCACCGAGTGTCTCATCCAGTTGTCGCATTTTCGTTTCCTGTCAAGGCTGCACATCAGCCCCACGCAGTTGAATAATAATGCTCCAGTCAAACCTTGTAGTATCGATTACCGTCGTCATCGTGAAACTAGACAGGCCGGATTACATCAACCATGAACAAGACGACCTGCGATACACCAAGACTTACTCGTAGATCCCAGTCCTCTGGGACCTGGAGGGGTGTGTCTCCTGCTGGCACCCGTATGAGATATCCCAGTTGAGGCATCAGATGCGTGCTGAGGTCCGATAATTGGCTGCGCAAAGACGAAGAGGTGATGTCCGACAGCACCTTTGTCGCCGCTACAGCCTATTGCAAGATGGCGTCGGTCGCAAAGAAGACATCAGGGTTGGGCTAAGCCCGACTTCAGACGTACCAGCGTCGTGCCTAGACCTGATGTCTCCGTGTTAACAAATTGGTGTTGGACAGGAAGACGACAGCCGTAGCAAAGCTGCTTACCTTCGATGTATCTGGACAGCTCGTCTATGACATCGTCCACTCCACTGTGAATGCAAACTCTGTTTTCCGATCTAGACGAATCGAAGTCGATCTGGGTAGAAGCGACTTAGACAAACAGCGCAGGAATCACAGAAACTCACACTCACAATCTGCGCAAGTCCTTCCCCCATATTCTGAAATGCGTCCCTGTCGATGCCAGCCATTACCTTGTATCATCACAAGATTTGGTTAACTCGTCACTGGAAGCACAGGGAAGCTGTAGAGATCGATACTTTTGTGCAGACTGGTCCCGAATCCCAAGCTTGCAATTCGCCGATTCCATCGCGAACCAGAACGGCAGTGAAAGCATACTGCGATTAAAGGTTTGTCAATAGCAATTCGTTCCCGCTAAACTGCGTTACGAACGTCAACAAGACCTTTCCACACTGTCCAGTCATTTGGGCTCAGTTTGTCAATCCTTTTCAGAATATTTACCATTGTCATTTTCATGCGCTTGAGCGATCTTCCAATTTGTGCTGCCGTAATTCTGTTATCGAATCGCTGTAGTATCGATATCGACTGGTGTCTGTCGTTGATCGCGGCTATGTCGCAAAGGGGTCTTTTCATCCATGTCCTCAGAAGCGCACTTCCTGATTTCGTTTGGCAATTCGAGTTGATAATATCTATTGCCAAGGGCACCCTTTACTTCAGCCGATAAACCTGGTAATACCAGTGAAGCGGAACTCACTAAAGAGAGATAGCCCTTCTCCTCGACTATTCCATTCTGAGGATTGATCATGAGCGTCAAAGATGGAGAGTGATCTTGACGAACAGACGCTTCAGCTTTCTTCTAACCTTGATCCCAAGATTTGACTCACACAAGAGCATCTGCATTGATGAACATGTGTTGTGAACTGGCCATCGAGGCAATTGAGAGCAGTCAGCCCTTGTCATCGAGGAGCGATACATAACATACAGCTTGATCGACTCAACGTTTCGCATGACGGTGACGTTGTCGGCCGTTGTCCTGGCGGTCCGCATCTTTTCGAGTTGCAGCAAGAGGCCTCCTGCTGCGCAGAGCTGGTGCAGCAGACTGTCAGGATGGAGCAACATGGCGACTGGATCGAATGGAACACACCGATAACTGAGCCTCGAGACTCGTAAAACATCCCAATCGCAACATCGTCAACTTTCTCGCTCGCTCATCGTCTATATCTGGCGTTTGCATGTCATCCGCATCCCACCTTGGCTTCTCCTCGGCAGAGTCCACCTCGCTTCCAACAGAACCTTGTCGAGGACGATTGCATTCTCTGGTGATACGCAGATGGGAGAGGCGCGATAGCGCAGCACTCAGATTGTACTCCTTTGGTGGTCGAACGTGGTACTGGCATTCGTCGTGCTCGTCGCCTTCATCCGCCCATAACACATCAACCTCCAGAGTTACTCCTATCCGCTGAGACGTACAGTATGCGATGATGGCTTCGATGAGCTTTTCGTTCGAAGAGTTGCCGGTGATGATGAACGTCGGCGCCATCTGTTCCATGACTGCGCACAAAAGGGACAGAGGATCAGCCAGTCGATCCCTTGCGAGTGTCACACGACTCACGTGCAACCGACATATCGAACATGCTAGAGTCCACCGTATCCTCCAAGAACGACAAAGTGCTAGTTGTCGAATCATAGAACGCTGCCCCAACTTGTTGCTGATAGCAGTGAAAGGAAAGGATCTGCGGAACATGAGATAGCTTGAAAACAGCGACTTCGTTGTCACGCACTTACCTTGATCGCGACTTCATTCTCTTCATCCAGCTCATCTTCATCTGCACTATCAGACCTCTCTGCGTCCCCTGTATCCTGCTCAATCCTACGGTCGTTGGTCGTCTGTGATGGCTGCCCGTCCGATCTTCTGCTGAACTTGACTCGCCGGCAGGACTCCGAAGCTTCAATGGAGGCGGCGGTACGCTTGCTTGAGGGTGGCATGGCTGTCGGGAGGGACCGTGACAGAGAAGTGGCTGCTCACCGATGGTCTCAGCGAATACTTCTCAGACGAAGGCCGGGGACATCGTTGATCGTCGATTTACTGATTTGATGCGGCTTCCGCGAGTTGGCTTCTTGCCGATAGGGGCGATCACTTTTTCGCCACCGATATTCTGATATTGGGCTGTAACAATGCCTAATAGGCACTGATCAGCTCTCATTCAGGCGATGAGAGCCAATGAGAGCCGTTCTCCACGTGAAGAAGATCAGCGAATCCTCCCACCAGGAGAGCCTCTCTAGGGTGATTCATCAAGTCACAATGGTTGTCTAAGGTCAATTACAATCGGTAAATATGGTGGCATGGCGAAACAACAGGAATGTAGGAGCCTTGCAGCGAAAGTCTCAAGCGCTAAACGGGCTCCGACGACTATCTGACTTAGGCGTCGATAAGGTTGCCCTCCTTGGCGCCCTCCTTTGCGTCATCTCCATCCTCCTGTTTCTTCTCCGACTGCTGCTTTGCCTTTCGCTGGTAGAATTCTTGCACGATCTGCGGCAACGCAAAGTCAACACAAACCACCTCATCGTTATTCAATGCAAACGCACCTTGGGATTGATTCGGTTCAACTGCTCCTTCGGGAAGATGCGCAGCAGATCCCATGCAAGGTCCAAACTATCGAAGATCGACCGAGTCTCGTACGGCCCCTGGTTGACAAATTCCTTTTCGAATCGATCCAGGAACTCCAGCGAGAGCTTGTCTTCGGCGGACAATGCTTCTTCACCGACGACGGCCTTCATGGATGCTGCGTCTTTACCGGTGGCGTATTTGGCGTACTGAAGAGGGAGGGTTAATACACAGCCTCGAATTGATTTGTTCAGTGTGGCTCACAAGCTGGTTCGACACATCACCATGGTCCTTTCGAGTCAACTTTTCTCCAATAGCACTCTTCATTAGCCGAGAAAGCGACGGCAAGACGTTGATAGGCGGGTAGATCTGTCTATTGTTGAGCTGTCGATCGATAAAGATCTGTCCCTCCGTGATATAACCAGTCAAATCTGCGAATGCGTAGAAGTCAGAAACTCCCCCATCGCACAACCAAACAAAGCTACTCACCAGGAATAGGATGCGTGATATCGTCGTTGGGCATGGTCAAAATCGGAATCTGAGTGATCGATCCATTCCTTCCTT
This sequence comes from Naganishia sp. PT2105A-2, assembly GCA_023628115.1. NCBI lineage: Eukaryota > Fungi > Basidiomycota > Tremellomycetes > Filobasidiales > Filobasidiaceae > Naganishia > Naganishia sp. PT2105A-2. The sequence goes on along the minus strand of JAMALG010000065.1, from coordinate 87,671 downwards.
CTACTCGTCCTGCACGCTCGTAGATCGTCGACAAATCGGTATACAGGTACCCGGGGTAACCTCTTCGACCGGGGACTTCCTCTCGTGCGGCGGAAACCTATGGGAAGTATGATCAGAATGTGCATGTCGTTGCGTTTGGCGTGGGTTCGTACCTCTCGAAGCGCATCGGCGTACGATGACATGTCGGTCAAGATGACCAGGACGTGCTTTTCCAACTGGTACGCAAAGTATTCTGCTGTCGTCAACGCGAGACGAGGCGTAATGATACGCTCGATCCTAATTGCGCGTATGACATTAGCGTATGCAAAAGGAAGAAATGCGTTCACTCACGTCGGATCATTGGCCAAGTTCATGAACAACGTGACTCGATCCAAACTACCATTCTCCTCAAAGTCCTGCTTGAAGAACCGCGCCGTCTCCATGTTGACACCCATGGCGCCGAAGACAATGTTAAAGTTGTCCTCGTGACCGTCGTGAACGGATTTCGAGTTGCCCGGTCGGTTGACGAGACCTGCTTGACGACAGATTTGGGCGGCGATCTGTGACGGGGATTAGTTGCGGGTGTATTATTGCGGTGGGAAGAACGTACTTCGTTGTGGGGCAGACCGGAAGCACTGAAAATCGGAACCTTTTGACCCCGGGCGATAGAGTTCATGGTATCGATCGTTGAAATACCCGTCTGGATCATCTCTTCCGGATAGATTCGACTCGAGGGGTTGATGGGTGAACCGTTGATGTCCAGGTAGTCCTCCGCCCACGCAGGCGGTCCACCATCAATAGGCAAGCCCGATCCGTTAAAGATCCGCCCGACCATGTCCTCGGAGACACCGAGCTTCATGGCGTGTCCCGTAAAGTTGACTCTCGTCGCCGACGTATCGACGCCCGACGTCCCCTCAAAGACCTGTACGATGGCCTTTTTCCCGCTGACTTCCAGCACTTGACCGCCTCGGACGCTTCCATCCGGCAAGGTAAGTTGAACAATCTCGTTGTATGAGGGGAACTTGACGTTGTCGAGGACGACCAAGGGACCGTTCACGGCTGAGACGGTACGGTAGTCGAGGCGCGGGTTGACATTGTACTTTTGCTGTGCGGCGGCGGAGTTGACCTCGAAGAGATCACGATCTGTCATGGGCATCTTGGCAGCGTTGGTTGTGTGAACAGGACCTTTCCTTCAATGATGAGGACAGGAGGCAGAGCTCTCAAGTGTCGACGGTGATGTCGTCATGGCCAGCGATGCGTCGATGATTGGGTTTGTGGCTCGACGCGGGCGCGCCCTGATAACGGCGGCCGCCGCGATCCCCGACTCTGGAGAGACCCGCTAGACGGCGTTTCGACCTGAAACATGAGGGAATGCACACAAGCTCATCATCCGTTTAAGGTGCCTTGTTCCTATAGAGCCACCTCATCCACGCTCTTGCGGATACACGCTCCGCCATGGCGTCTCCTAGTCTCCACAGCACGGGTGTCAAATCATCGCCATCCATCATGGCGTTGCTCAGTGCGGATCCGGCATCCTTTCTCGCTTGGGATGAGAACCAGGTCGCTGAATGGGTAGACTGGATAGGGTATGGGCAGTACAAGGATCTTCTCATAGGTTAGTTGCAACGAGACACCGGTACTCTAAGGATGACCAACGTCTCTGCTTGACAGATCAAGGAATCACCGGCGATACCCTCCCATACCTCAACCCATCGTCCATGTCCGACATCGGCATCACATCCATCGGACACCGCCTCGCGATTCTGAAAGCCATCTATCAGCTCAAGATGGACATGTCAAGGGCTGCTTCTGGCTCCGGATACGGAGGAACGAGACCAGACGGGATGTCAGGTGATGAGGCGCTGGACGAGAATCATTTGGAGGGAGATGGCGAGGATGGACATTTCAATGGCTGGGAATGGACCGAGGATGACTGGAGACCTGCCGGTACGACGTTTCTCCACCTTGTCTGGTCTGATCAAAGGTGCCAACACTCTTCTATTCTTCAGACGAAGACCCGTTGTCGCGGATACAAGGTACTGCAAACGGCATCGTCATCTCACATACCTTATCCCCAACATCACCCGCCTTTGGACAATCCTTGGCCCTTCAGGGAATGGCGAACCCTCCGTACAGCGGAAGCTTGGGCGCAATGGCTGCGGGTTTTGATGATGGTAGCTATTCTTCCGGGATGGGCGTGGACAATGTATCATTGAATAGGCTTTGGGATATCGTCACGGAGCAGAGTAAGTCGCGCAGTTGATCCTTTGTGAAGGCTGATGCCGACCCGTGTTATAGACGAGCGCATCGCGGGACTCGAGCAAGCATTTCGGAAACTTTCCGCTGCTTATGGCTCGGATGTAGTGAGTCATGAAACCACCGCCCTGTCTCGTATCTCACCCTCGAGCTGATTTTCACAGGCCACCTCGTCAAACCCTCGCAACCCCCATTCCGACAAGCAAGAATTCAAACGATCCCGCTCGAGGGAACGCACCCTCCTTCCGCCATCCCACCGCGGCGCACCCTCATCAGCCACAGCGCATTCCCCCTCATTCCAAGCGGAGAACCCCTCGGACCCATACACGTCCACCGCATCGGTGCCGATCGAGAAGGGAGTGGCATCACGCTTGACGGCGGCGACGCCGCCTCAGTTGACGAGGATGTTGAGCAGCTCGGCATTCATGGATGGGTCTCTGCATCCTACGAAGGGCGGTCCGGGTCAAGGGCAAAGCAACAACGTTGGCGTCGGCAGTCTGTCGGGTTTCCTGTCCACGCAGTCGTCCGTTCCATCGCCGTCCCCTTCACACCAATCACAAGCACAAGCAAGCGCCATGTCGCCATCGCTCCGCCAAAGCCAGGCGAACTCGAATGGGACGCCGCAACACGCCGGGTCTAATCGACCGAGTCCGACAAAGGCCGATGTGGATCCCAGTAACAGTAATTCCCGCAGCACGGCCGGTCAAGCGACGGCTTCCACCACGAATACCGGAACGGGCGATACATCCACGGCGAGCGCTGCATCCGCCAGCGCGAGCGCGTCTGCTACCGCGGCCGCCAAATCCTTCCGCGTAACGCTGGACGATCCATGTTGGAAGGTCTTGCCGGCCGCTCTGAAAAAGTACAAGATCAACGACGATTGGCGGCTGTATGCCATGTTTATATGTTTCGGGAATACTGGTCAGTCTATCGGTGTGGGCGCGGGGCCCTGTGCTTAAGCGTTTCCTTTTCGTTAGAGAGGTGTCTTAGTTACGACGAGAAGCCGTTGCTGCTTTTCCAAAAGCTAAAGGAATCGGGTCAAAAGCCAGTCTTCATGCTCCGGCATATTGTAAGTGGCTTCGATGCCAAATGAGATGATGCTGTGCTCACCCGATACCTCGTCCCGCTTGCAGCGAGACATCAAATCTCCTATAGCCATTGCCGAGCAGAAACATGCCGCGAGGAAAAATAGCGCACTGCAGCATAATCCGAATGACAACGCTTCCACGGCGACGCCAAACTCTTCCCGATTCGCCGCGGCCTCGGCTTCGACGTCTGCTTCGGTTACGCCTTCCACGAGCGATACCATGACCCATCTGAATGAGAAACCCTACAACCGTGATACGCGTCTACACAGGCCACCCGTCTTGCAGCCGATATCGGCTCGTGCTAAAGCCGCTGCGGCTGCCGGCGCTCTTCACAGCGGGAAGACGACTCCGGGGAGCGGCGCTCAGGCTAATTTCACAGACTTGCCGAGTCCCGGGATGAGAGGCGTAGGCACGGGTCCCGAGAACCCGATTGCGGGCGAAGAGGTTCCCAAGGCGGGATATGCGATTGCGATTTATCCGTATGCTGCTGAGCGAGAGGACGAGTTTGACGTACAAGTGTGAGTCTGCTAGGCGTTATGAGCATTTGTTGCATGATGCTGAGACTTGGGTTACTCGCCAGGGGTATGTCGTTCATCATCATCAACAAAGCCAAGGGTTGGTGGGTTGTACAGAGGGATCCCGAGGGTACCGGCAATATTGTGACCGACTCACTCAAGAGTGGATGGGTGCCTGCAGGTATGTCCAGAATCATGCTCCTCTATCGCTGCTAATCGCTTACGCTGCGTCCAGGTTGCCTCCTGGAAGTATCCCAGCCTGTCGGACCGGCCGACCCGCAATACATCACCGAGGGCAAACCGCCACTTGCAAATCAGCACATCCTCCCCAACATGATCATATCAAGTTCATTCCAAGGTATCGCGCTGATGGATTATGATCCAAAGGGTGAAGACGAGCTGGCACTCAGAAAGGACGAGCTTCTGCGGGTCTTGTGAGTTTCGCTAGCACCAGATTCACCGATTTCCGTCTCCAGCGCTAATCTCCACAACCCCAGTAAACGATACGCACATTGGTCGTACAGCATCAAACAAAACGGAGAGAGGGGCTGGGTACCTTCTTGGTTTGTGGGCAAGATAGGGTCTTCATCCGCCTCTGCGGAAAAGTCGGCACATGGCGAGACGAGTGCCGCGAACACGGCCAAGACGGAGGAAACCACTGGTAGGGGGGTGTAGCGCGACTGGTTGTCGCGAAATATGCATATGAAATGGACACTTCAGGGTGATGGTCGTGGCCATGTCTGAATGGTGCGAGATGTATGTCAGTGAGACGGGAGCGATGTCGGTTCGCCGTGGCCTCAGGCGGACTCGCTTCCTGCGTAACTCTTCCTTTCAATGGGCGGAATGGAGATTCTCTTAGGGATCCAGGCTGATCTTAGTGAAGTAGTATGATCCACCCCTTGCGAGACGTTTCAGCTTTATACCTTTTAGATAAACCCGACGTAACGTGACTTTCGGGTTAGACCCCCGCCGGAAGGGTCCGCAATTAAGCCAACGGTATTGGCTCGCCTCGCCAGAGTCGGCACGATAATGCCGATCGCTCATGTTCGGCTATCCAAAAGTTGATTCAGCAGCGACTCACCTTGAAGTTGGCGTTTGTCAGTTTCGTTGTGGCGTTGATTCTCAAGCGAAGACTCTGGAGCTATTGCTGATCCGACTCGAGGTTGCCCGTTGCATTATATCCCCCAAACACCTGTGACAGCAACAATACGCCATACCGATACTGACAGACATTCCGACAGCGGCACTTTCCTTCACAAAATCAACACAACGTTGAACCTCCAGTATGCTGTCCTTCAGCCCACTTCGAACCGCCCTGCGGCAACCGCTCTCTTCTAGCTCCGCCAATGTCGCCTTTCTGCGCCGCACGCTCGCCACCCAGACGTCAATCCCGCAAACATTGATCGAGAAGATTGTCCAAAACTATGCGGTGGATCTGCCGGCGGGAAAGAAGGTGAAAAGTGGCGATTATATCATGATCCGACCAGAACATGTGTAAGTTCAGGCAGGGAATGATCGAGGCAGGCTGCTGATACCCTCCTGTAGTATGACGCACGACAACACCGGACCCGTAATCTCCAAGTAAGCTCCGTACATAGTCGCGTTCGTGGAGCGCTCACTAATTCCTTTCATCAGATTCCTATCTCTGCAATGCTCCAAGATCCAGAACACCAAGCAACCCGTCTTCACACTTGATCACGACGTGCAAAACAAGTCGGAAACGAATCTCGCAAAGTACAAGAAGATTGAAAAGTTCGCCAAGGACCACGGCGTCGACTTCTACCCCGCGGGTCGAGGTATCGGTCACCAGATCATGGTGGAAGAAGGATACGCATGGCCGGGAAAGATGGTTGTCGCAAGCGACAGTCATTCCAATCACTACGGCGGTGTTGGATGTCTGGGAACGGCTATTGTACGAACGGATGCAGCGGGCATCTGGGCGACGGGAAAGTTCTGGTGGCAAATTCCCAAGATTGTCAAGGTCGAGTTGAAGGGCAAGCTTTCTCCCGGTGTGACCGGAAAAGACGTGATTGTCGCGCTGGCCGGAAACTTTAACAACGACGAAGTCCTCAACTGCGCCATCGAATTCGTGGGTGAAGGTGTCCAACACCTCTCCATCGACGAGCGATTGACGATTGCCAACATGACGACGGAATGGGGAGCCGTCGCGGGAGTCTTCCCGCAGGATGAGAAGCTCGAGAGCTGGTACCGAGGATTAATCAAGAAGATGGAGCTGCAGCGCTTCATGTCTTCGCCTTCGACGTCCAGTCAGGCGCCGATTCCCGTTCCGTCGTCGCCCACGCAGTCAAATACTTCGCATCCCCGACTCAACGAGGAGCGGCTAAATCAGACATTCACGGACAAGATCCAATCGGACCCTGAAGCATTCTACGCATCTCATCTCACCCTCGACTTGTCTACCCTCGTCCCGTACGTCTCTGGTCCAAACAGCGTCAAGGTCGCAACACCACTGCCCAAGCTTTCAGAGCAAGACATCAAGATCGACAAGGCCTACCTCGTGTCATGCACCAACTCGCGAGCATCCGACATCAAGGCCGCCGCCGATGTCGTTCGTGGACAAAAGATTGCTCCCGGCGTCGAGTTCTACATTGCCGCGGCGTCCTCTGTGGTTCAGAGGGATGCCGAGGAAGCAGGTGACTGGCAAGCCCTCATCGATGCAGGATGCAAGACCCTCCCAGCGGGTTGTGGTCCGTGTATCGGTCTCGGCGTGGGTCTGTTGGAAAAGGGACAAGTCGGAATCAGCGCCACCAACAGAAATTACAAGGGTCGAATGGGCAGCCCTGATGCCGTTGCTTACCTCGCGAGCCCGGCCGTCGTGGCGGCCAGCGCTCTCAAGGGCAAGATCAGCGGACCGGACTCTATGGACCCGGCATCGCTGCCGAAATACGAAAAGCCCGTGCTCTCATTGGAAACCGCCCAGAAGCCTGCCGCTTCATCGTCGGATGCCAAGGCGCCGCAGGTCAAGGAGGAACTCATGACTGGCTTCCCGGAGATTTTCAAGGGACCGTTGGTTTTCGCGCCTCAGGACAACCTGACGACGGATGGAATGTACCCCGGAAAGTACACCTACCAGGATGACATTACGCCAGAGAGGCAAGCCGAAGTCGTTATGGGTGAGTCGAGTCGTCAAGTCTATGTGGTGTCGGACTGACGTTCCTGTGTAGAAAACTATGATCCCGAATTCGCTGCAACTGCCGCCGCACTCCGAGCACCCTTCACCAATACCGAGACCTCTTCATCAAAGCCTGGTGTTGTTCTCGTATCGGGGTACAACTTCGGTACCGGTTCGTCTCGAGAACAAGCTGCTACCGCTATCAAATACGCTGGCATCCCTCTCGTCATCGCCGGATCTTTCGGAGATATCTTCAAGAGGAATGCCATCAACAACGGTCTTATCTGCATCGAATCTCCGGAACTCGTCACAGACTTGACAAACGAGTACGCAAAGGACGGTGTGCGAGGCAAGGGTGGCAAGCAGGGAGAATTGACTGTTCAGCCAGGATGGGAGGTTCAGGTGGAGAGTCTGACGGGAAAGATCACGGTGCACAAAAAGTCGTCGCAGGGCGAGCAAGAAAAGGTATACCAAGCCGGATCGATCGGAAAGAGCGTTCAGGAGCTCTGGGTTAATGGTGGTCTTGAAGGTTTTATCAAGGCTTCGCTGTAGTAGGCTTTTGAGGGTAGATATTTAGGGGATGAATTGGCTTAGCAAGGGGGTCTTGGTATTGTAGCTGCATAGATTATATTGACTGTATTTGTCTGTCCGTTGCGTACAGACACGCGAGCGATTCCGGTGAAGCGTTTAGCTGAGATCCAATTCGGGGCTGCGTCAAGCGCTCGAGGTGGCACCGCGAGCTGGGCCTTTCCGCAGCAATGAGGTTTCTCTATGTAAGGGAGAAGGAGAGAAGCCGCCTCTCGCTGCAATTTCATCTCTAAACTCAGCTCGCTCCACGGCAAGAACGATCTGCGACCAGACGTTGAAGAGAATGACGCGTCGCCTGTGTGCTGAATTACTTGTAAGGAAGCCTACAACGATAACGTTTACTGGGGAACGGCGCCAGGTGGGACCCTAATCCAGAGCCTTCATGAGTTGCACAAAAAGATTTGTGGCAACTATGGGAAAGACCAAATCCATCGTCACATGCTTTGCGAGATGTACATGGCGCTCGCGTCAGTCCGCTCATCATCGTTCATAGGTCCCGCTTCAACCTTTTTCCAGAAATAATGGCCCCTCGGTCCGCACTACTCATCCGCATCCTCAACATACGCCATCTGCCTCTTCCTCATATTCGCATCCCCTCCCGTCTCCATAGCGGAAGCCTTGGAATCAACCTTGGCAGCAGTAGAAGGTGCATCGCCGAGACCTTGCATGGCGTTCCCTTCCGCCTCTTCACCGGATGCCGGGGTCGATGCGCCCGTAACAGCTGCGGAGGCCTCGGCAGCGAGGGTTTGAGCGGTCGTGCCGATCTCGACGGCCGAGGCGGCGACCTTGCTCTTGCCGGAGCGCTTCTCTTTGCTGGATTTGGACTTTGATTTGCTTGATCCGGCGGGTTGAGCGGGTTCATCCCATCCCCAGAATGGGATGAAAGAGTCGACCTGTATCGCGACTGAACATCAGTATCCGGAAGATTTGAAATATTGTAGGGTGAAGGCGCGAACTTACGAATCCAACGTCCTCGAACAAGTTTGGGAACCACCAGATACCCTTCCTCAACACCAGACTCGTCAACATCCATACAATCAACCTAACCACCGCCACCCCGATAAACAACGCAATCAATCCCAACACACCCATACTCAAATAACTAACGCCCTGTCGCATGATCGGAGGCCAGAGCGGGAACATGACGCCGGCGAGAATGACGGCGACCATGGCGGCGGAGCCGATGTAAGTGGAGAGCGGCGAGGAAGCGATGAACCATACGTAGTAGGCGGCCGGGTCAAAGTTTTGCTGTGGCGCGATAGCGAGAGGTTTTGGTTGGCCTGATGGGGTGGGAGGGTTCTGAGGGGGGCGTTCCACGCGGAGGAAGAATGCGCTGAGGGATGGGAGAGGGTGTTAGTTGAGTGGTACGGCCGAGGCGGGATTAACGTACTGGGGAAGAACCTTGAGCAATACCGCGGTGGCCTGCTCTTCCGTTTCGACTTTTGGCGCACCCTTGACCTTTTTGTACGCTGGAGACATCAAAGCCTTGACAGCGGACTTGCCTGTCGAAGGACAGAGTGCCATCAATATAGCTCATGCGAGATAGAGGGCGGAGGGAGACATACCCTTGAAGTAGTCGCTTCGACTCCCGTTCAAGACTCCACGTCGGACCTTAGGGCCATTTTTCCCGCGGAGGAACGTAGCGACGGCGCGAAGTTCAGGTCCAGCCTGCAGAGAGAATCATCATCAGCTGCGAACATTACCGCGAAATGATGCGGTTTGCACATACTCGGTTCCTAGGGAAGAAGTCAGGGAACGCAGATTAGAATGGGTCCGCGACCGTTTGCTGGCGTACTTACTGTGCTTCACCGAGCGATACGGCGTTTTCGGCATTCATGATCGGAGACACGATACGGGTGTGTACTGAGCGTGGCTCTCTCTCTGGGTGGCCTTGATGATTGACGAAGATGGGATCTTGTGACGTTGATCGTTGCGTACGCGCTATGCGCCACTCGTTCGGCGGCCGGAGTTTCGATCGCTCGCTCGAGCTCGCTTGCTTTCTTGAATGGATTGCATCAATTCCAAAGTTGCCTGCTCAAGGTCTCCGGCAACCGTACGGCTCAGCAGACTAGCCAGATAAGGGGCCTAGCATCGGAGACGCCCACTGCCGCGCTCATCGCCCCCGACATATGCCCCTTCGCTCCGGACATCTCTGGCACCTCGTCTCAAAATCACCAAACTTTCCCGCACGCGCACATCGCTTCACCATGGTTCCCACTATTGATGCAATGCGGAATCTCTCCGTATCGGCTCCCACGAGTCAGCGAACACGGAAGGAGATTCCGCCACCGGTTCATCGGGGAATGACCAAGTTGGATAGAGATGCCTTTAAAGCGAAGGTCAAATGTCTCGCTGTGAGAGTCGATGAGAAGAGCGTTGGCGCGTTGAGCAAGAATAAGGTCGTGCAGAGGTATGTTGCACCTCTGACCTGTGATGTTGTCGTGTCTGATGGATCCGCAACGTCGTTCAGTCAAATACTCAGCTTGTCCCGGAGACGAGCGATCGAAGCGGACCCTAGCACTTCCACCAATAAACTTCTTCTTCTTGACGTCGAGAGCGAGGGTCCGTGATAGTTCTACCCTTTCTCGGCCCTGGCTGATTGCCAAATCCCTACACCATTCTTGACACCCAGACCAGCTGACACCGGAAGTCAAGGAGCAAATCCTTCCGCTATCAAAAGGCTTTGTCCCTTATGAAATCGAGCTCGGCTACGACCACTGGAACGCATGTAAGAGGTATCATCAAGGTATCGAGTAGCCATGCTTATCCAATCCGACTTGTGCCTTTTTTCCTTTCTCAGTTGATATTTTACATGCAACGCTTCCCGAAGAGTTGCTAGATGAAGCGCCCGCAGCCTTCACTATCACGGGACATATCGGTAGGCGAGAATGCATCCAGACCGAATTGCCGATATTGATGAGCTGTTTCGGCAGCTCATCTCAACCTCAGGGAAGAGTACCTGCCGTACAAGTACCTCATCGGACAAGTGGTGCTCGATGTAAGCATGGCTCCCACCAGTTCCCAAGCAATCGATCTGATCTGCGTCAATCGATTCACAGAAAAATCACAATATCCGAACGGTCGTGAACAAGCTTGATTCGATCGAGAGCGAGTTTCGTGTTTTCCAGATGGAGGTGCTTGCGGGAGATGATGATCTCGTCGCGGAAGCTGTGAGTCCTCTTCCTTCCTAAAAACGCTTTGTACGGAACCGTGACTGATACGGTGTCCAACGACATCAGCACGAGGCCGGCTGTAAATTCACCTTTGATTTCTCCAAAGTCTACTGGAACTCTCGGCTCTCGCATGAACACGATCGGCTCGTATCGGAATTCTTCCAGCCGGGCCAGGTGATCGCGGATGTCATGGCCGGCGTTGGGCCTTTTGCTATTCCGGCGGCGAGGAAGAGGTGTTTTGTTCTGGGCAACGATTTGAATCCCGAGAGCACCAAGTGGATGGAGAAGAATAGGATCGATAACAAGGTAGGCGACTCTTGCTCAGGGAGCGTACTATATCTTCTGATCCCGGCTCGGCAAGTAGGTCCAGGATGCTTTGCGTATAAGCAACGACGATGGCCGCGCGTTCATACAACACGCACCCCACGAAATCTGGAAGCGCCCGTTCGCTCCTCTCCCTCCGCCACCTGCGGTCCAGCGCAAACTCGAGAAGGAACGGCGCAGAGCTAGGGAAGCGGCCAAAGCTAGCGGAGATTCAGCCGCGACACCACCAGGCGATGCATCAGTAACGACTACGTCAGAGCAGCCCTCACCGAGACATATCTCGCATTTCGTCATGAACCTTCCTGGATCCGCACTCGAATTCCTCGACGCATATGCAGGGTCTTATGCGCCTCTGACGCAAGAGCCAGACTTTCCGGGACAAGATCAGATCGAGATGCCGCTTGTGCATGTACATTGCTTTACGAAAGAGATCGAGCCGGAAAAGGGCGAGCGGGATATCCTGGAGGTGAGTCAATTCCGATACCGACTTCTGCCAACTTCGCTCATTCGAGTTTTCCAATAGCGCGCCACAGGGTATCTTGGCTATCCGGTCACCATAGGTATGGATGGCTATTACTTGCATTGCGTCAGAAGAGTCGCGCCGAACAAGGACATGTACTGCTTGACATTCCGACTGCCGAGGGAGGTAGCATTCAAGGCATGAGAGATGACATACGCATACTTTTCACACAGGCGTTGCAGTAATTATTACAGGTATTCTATCACATTTGTATGGCAATTCAGTAGAAGGTCGAAAGTGTTCAGACACTTCATATCTCCTTGCGCAACAGTTCTGGCAGTCAGTGATTTCCAGTGTATCGTGGAGTGTAGGAAGGCGTCCGTCTACAGCGAGAATTGCATCTATCAGTCCCCACCCAGAGATATCGAGTTTTCGCATCAATGACACTCACTGCCCATTTGTACTCTGCCGACGAGCAGCGGTGTACGTCACTCCTTGCTCCAAGCCACTACCTTGAGGCGTCGAAATTGCGTAGGACGCAGTATCATCGACCACGGTTTCCAACCTTTGATCGCCGGGAGCAGGGGTTGGAGCGGGACTTGGGCCAGGGATGTCATACTTCTCCGCTTCAGTCGTCGTTCCACGGCTCGCCGGGCGAGAAAAGATCGTAACGCCACGCCCCATCTTACCGGTGTCCCATTCGGCCATGGATGCTCTTGACGCTCGGAATTGCCCAATGATGCCTTGTCCCTTTCTCGGGTCTCCGCCATGAAAGGACGGAGTGGCTTGAATAACGCCGTCTGTAGCTCCTCCGGCTGCACTGGCGCTGAATACGAGACATGCGATCTCTTCTTTCCATTCCGCGGCGGCTTCTTGAATGCGAAGATGCAGTCCGTATGCCCCGAGAACGAAGGCAAACGTACTGATTCCTGCGGCCACACCCATCCTGGAGGCGGAGGAATTTTGTCAGAAGTTCCCTTCTTCCTATTTGACACCTGATAATACGTACGCTTCCATCGCTTTCCCGCTCTTCACCTCGGCACTCTTACTGATCGCATGATACGAACTTAGCATAAACCCAAAAGCAATCCACGTAAGGACACATGAGAACTGGGTGGAAAACTTTCAGCCTGTCCCATTTTTGCTAGTCCCCAGCGTTGCGTACCAGTTGCAGGCAAAGTGCTGTCACTTCGACAATGTTGAAATACAGATGTCGCGAGATGTATTCTGCTCCCACAATCTTATATCCAGCTGGAGCGGTTATTACAAGCAGTACCCAGAAGACGCCAACGACTATCGCCCAGTAGCACGAGACAGGTACCAAGAATTTTACCGTCAAGGCTGACGCAGTGTTGAAAGATGAAGCCAGATATTCATTCTCGCTGTTGAATTTCACATTAGACGAGTACAAACTACAAGGGAAGCTTCCGACATACCTGATAGCAGAGTAAGTGCAATTTGCGGTCTGCTCAGGGGCGATCCGAAGGGAAGGAGGCGGCAGATGCAGTCAGTCGCAAATCACCATACGCATCTCTGCACGACCGAGCCATCTTCCGCAACTGACTATGTACGTACATTATCCCAGCACCATCCCAACACTCCCGCTCGCAGCTCCGAAGTAGGATCCGTCGGCGAATCCATCGAAAACCAGTACAGCCCGCGTACCGGTCCCGGCACTGCCAGGAGAACGATGACGAGTAGTAAAAACGAGATCCCGGACACGCCGAGCGCGAAAACGGGTTGTGCCAACATTCCTTGAGTTCTAGCCATCGTCAGCTCGCGTGTGGGATGAATATGCCTGCTGCCTCGTATGGAGCGATTTGGTCCAGCCGGCGATGAGATGTAGGGTTCTTTGACTGGTTCTCGTATCGCAATCACACAGCCTTCGCGCTGTCTTTATAGAAATCCCGCCAGCTAAGCACACATAGATGTCGACTTTGCGAGGCGTCTTGCATTGATACACGATCCCAACCAAAAGGAAGGTACGGGAAGGCAGGGTGCCTGGTGCAAAAGAGCGCTGCACACTTTCAACGGATGTCTTCAAAGCTGAAACAAAATACGGAGACAAAGGGCTTCTACCCATGTGGGAACGTCTGAAACGCCGCTGCCAAACGAGTCAATACGCAATCCCCTGCCGACAGGTGGACTGTATCGTCACATGCGTGTGAAAGAGGAGACAACCCAGAAACGCCAATCACATCAATAAGAAGCGAGCATGCCGCAAAGCGAGGATTCAGTAGTGGATGATAGCGACGCGGTCAGGTTTTCCGGTGGTGGCATACCTGCCAATGGTAAGCGGCATACCAGACTGCTTCTATGACCCCATCCTCACGACCACCGCCCCCCTGCAGTCCTCATATGTTTCTTCTTCTTCTTTTCATTCCTGATGCCATGCTTGTGCATGTTCCTGGCAAAGACCCTGAACAGAAGATGACTTGCACGGTACCGAAAGATTCGGACGCCGAATCACTGGAGACAATGGAGCCATGAGTTGCGGGCCGTCAAGACACAAGGCAGTGTAGTGTATAATCGTTAACGGAACACATCGGGTCAACGTAGACGGCAACACACGCCTCGATTTCGCCCGCACCGCAATGACGGCAAATCACTGTAGGCTTCCCTCGACTTAAGCTAGATAGCTACTTGGATGATTAAGCGAACACCAGCAACGCTCACGGAGCACTTGATGGCGCTGAAGCCCGATGCAATGATAAATGACTGTACGCGAAATGAAACCAATGATGCACGATTGATAATCGACAAATGATTAACCGCTATTGATACAACGACCAAGCGCAACGCAATGGTCCCATCTTCCTATTTTGATGCTTGTTGCGAATCCCTCTATGATGATTGAACGCTTAATCGAGCTCCTCCATTCGCTTGGACGAGTCGTCGACGAGCTCGGGCATGTCGGCATCAGTGGCGGCAGCAGGTGCGGCGGCCTCTGACGAAGCGGGCACGTCCATGTCGATGGAGAGACCGAGCGAGATCATTCGGTTAATTCGGGAAGCGAACGAGGTCGGGTCGTCCAAGGTGAAGCCGGACGTAAGCAAGGCAGTCTCGTACAGCAAGACGGTCAAGTCCTTCGAGGTCTTGTCCTCCTTGTCGTCGGCGACACGGCGCTTGAGCTCCTGGATGATCGGGTGGTGCGGGTTGATCTCGAGCGACTTCTTGCCCTGCATGTAGTTGGACATGGACGAATCACGCAAAGCCTGCGCACGCATGATTCGCTCCATGTTGGCGGTCCAGCCGAATTGACCGGTGACGAGGACACAGGGCGAGTCGGAGATTCGGTTGGAGACGACGACCTTTTCGATCTTGTCGCCCAAGTTCTCCTTGATGGCCTTGGTCAACTCCTCGTACTCCTTGATCTCCTTTTCACGCTCGGCCTTCTCCTCCTCGGTTTCCTCGAGCTCGAGACCTTCTTTGGAGACACAGACGAGCTTCTTGCCCTCGAACTCCTTGAGCTGGGTGACGGCGTACTCATCGATGGGGTCGACTAAGAGCAAGACCTCGAAGCCCTTCTTCTTCAAGACCTCGAGGAAGGGAGAGTCCTTGACGGCGTTGAGCGATTCACCGGTCAAGTAGTAGATCGACTTTTGCACTTCGGGCATTCGGGTAATGTAGTCCTTGAGCGAGGTCATCTCGTCAATCGACTTGGTCGAGTGGAATCGCAGGAACTCGGCGAGCTTGGCCCGGTTGGCGGCGTCCTCGTGGATACCGAGCTTCAAGTTCTTGCCGAACGACTCGTAGAACTTGTTGAAGTTGTCCTTGTCCTCCGCAATCTCCGAGATCAAGTCCATAGTCTTCTTGACAATGTTCTTTCGAATGACCTTCAAGATCTTGTTCTGCTGCAAGGTCTCTCGCGAAATGTTGAGGGGCAAGTCTTCGGAATCAACGATACCCTTGACAAAGTTGAGGTACTCGGGGATCAAATCCTCGCAGTCGTCCATGATGAAGACTCGTCGAACGTAGAGCTTGATGTTGTTTCGCTTCTTCTTGGTCTCGAACAAGTCGAAGGGAGCTCGCTTGGGGATGAACAAGATGGCCTTGAACTCGAGTTGACCTTCAACGGAGAAGTGCTTGACGGCCAAGTGGTCCTCCCAGTCGTTGGAGAGCGACTTGTAGAACGCGGCGTACTCTTCGTTGGTGACGTCTTGCGGGTTTCTAGAGGACTGAGGTCAGTATACGGATAACGAAGGGGCATCGATGCAACGTACCGAGTCCACAGAGGCTTGGTCTTGTTCAATTCCTCGTTCTCGACCTTGGTCTCCTTGACCTTCTTGGTCTTCTTGGGCTTCTCATCATCATCGACCTCCTCAATCTTGGCCGACTTGTCTTCACCGTCCTTGACCTCCTCGGTCTCGTCATCGGCAACTTCGGTCTCGACCTCCTTGGAAACGACCAACTGAATCGGGTACGAGATGAACTCGGAGTGCTTCTTGACGATCTCTCGGATCTTCTTCTCCTCGAGGTACTCGAGCTGGTCCTCCTTCAAGAACAACTTCATGGCCGTTCCTCGGCCGAGGGGCTCACCGTCAGTGTCCGGGGTGATGGTGAATGTTCCGCCGGCGGCCGACTCCCAGATGTACTGCTCGTCATCGTTGTGCTTGGTGGTCACCTGCACACGCTCGGCAACGAGGTACGAAGAGTAGAAACCGACACCGAATTGACCGATCATGGAGATATCAGCGCCCGACGAAAGGGCCTCCATGAATGCCTTGGTGCCCGACTTGGCGATCGTACCGAGGTTGTTGACGAGGTCGGCCTTGGTCATACCGATACCGGTATCACGGATCGTCAGGGTCTTGTTGGCCTTGTCCGGGATGATGCGGATGTAGAGGTCCTTTTCGGTGTCGAGAGCCGAAGGGTCCGTGAGGGACTGGTATCGGATCTTGTCGAGGGCATCGGAGGAGTTGGACTAGAGGGGAAGGGGTAAGTGGTGTGGGAATGAAGGGTGGCGACTATACGACTTACGATCAGCTCTCGCAAGAAGATTTCCTTGTTCGAGTAAAAGGTGTTGATGATCAAGTCCAACAATTGGGAGATCTCGGCTTGGAAGCTGCGGAGGTTGTGGTCAGGTTGGCGTTGCCGGTCAACGAGGCGCAAGACTTACCCAAAGGTTTCAGGCTGAGCGGACATTTTTGTAGATGCAGATGATGTGTTGAGGCTGATGGCGGAAACGATACAACGGTTGAGTGTAGCAATGCGGTATTATAAATGCGTGAGCGGTGGTGACGGTGATGTTCGTTGCAATGAACTTGACTTACAAGAGACTCGTCGAGGCAATACCTTGGAGAGCAGTCTATATATCGACAAAGGAGGACCCGACGTCAGCAAGATGAAGCACGGCGTGAATGGGAGCCGTCCGCGCCGTCTCGCCTCGTCGACTCGGTCGCGGTTCCTTCTAGAAATCCCTCGAACAAGCTCTCGAACAATCAGGTGAGACATTCTCGGCCGCCGGGGTAAGTGGAGGTGCTACTGTTGTAGTCCGTCCGAACCGAGACATTACTGGCGGATGCAAGTCGGATTTCCTGGACTTGCATTTGGAAACCTGAATCCATATCGTCCACGATCGTCGGTCCGCCCGTACTCCACCATCTCTCAGTCGTACGGATCACCCCTGACAGGTCTTGATCCAAAGCAGAGAATGCCATCCACCAACAAGCGCAAGCAGCCGCAATCCACAGGCATCCAAGCATCCAGCACGAGTCCTATTGCATCGAAACTCCCTTCCCACGGATTCACATACGCCGAAGGCTCGCATGTTAGCAAGAAGCGCAGAGTAACGTCGAATGGAGCAGAGGTAGCGGCAGTCGTACGACAAGACGCAGAAGAAACGGTAATGAATCAAGATAACGGATCGATAGCGGCTTCATTGAATCCCAACGCAGGTGGCGGTTTATTTAACAAGGGCAGCGCGGCAGTCCCTGGAAATCCCTTTAGCGGTCTTGCGGGGTCGAATAACGGCGGAGTAGACGACAGAGGGTTTGAAAAAGTCATGTCCAAGGAGGAGAAGCGAAAGGATAAGAAGCGGAAGCGAGAGGAAAAGTTGAAGCTTGTGCGTTGGCTCCTCCAAGGGATGTGCTTTGCTCTAATGGTTTATTGTACAGGTCAATATACCAAAGTTCTACTTTGATCCGAATGGTTTCAAAAAGCACAAGGTCGGAATAGCGGTATGTCGTGTAGAGGGTCCAAGGCGAAGGATCGCGACTGATGGTTGATGACTTACAGCATATCAGGGAACTGATACTCCATCTCGTGACGGAGAATGCTGCGCCAAGTTGGATGTGTATCGAGGTACGGCAGTAACGTGCAAGAGGCTCTCTTCCTGCTAACACCTCCATAGCACCGATCCAACATTGAACACGTCGTCCTCCTCTTCGTCCCCGGACTCCAGCCATCACACCTCGCCCTCCCCGACTCAACCCTCGCTCCCTCCGCATACCTTCCCTTTCCTACAAAACCTGCTGGCAACCCCTCGGCCGATACATCCCTTCCCATCATTCAGCGTCTCTTCTCCGCCGTCTGCCCAACTCGCGCACCGGGCGACACACGCAGGCTATACAGTGTTCTCCAGGCATTACTGAATGCGCCGCTGAGCCAGAGCGAAAAGGCCCGAAGGGAACGTGCCAAGGCCGAGTTGATGCGCAAGATGAAAGCCAGCGCGACGAATACGCATGATGGAACGGAACAGCAGCAGTATCGGTACGATCCGCAGGCGTTCTTGCTTACGCCGAATCAAATGCTCGATAACGACTATCCCATGCCGTCGTACATGCCCGGCTCAAGGAATGCGCCATTAGCGGGCGCCGTTGAAGGGGGAAAGAAGATCAAGGAGATCGGGCAGGTGCGCGCCGGCAATTCGAGCGAGGGAGATGACGTCTGGTTGCCCGGTTCGCAGTCGCAGAGCGTGTTGGCAGAGGTTGTGCAGACGGGTGGAGCCCTGGTGGAAAAGGGATTGTCGTTGAGTGATGAAATCATGGGACGGCTCGGGGGCGGGAGTAGCGGAAAGACGCCGCCATGTGACAATGCTCCTGCATCGTCTGCTTCGTCATCAACTTCCGTAACGAAAAAGGCGAAAAAACGGGAAAGGGAGGGGGCCGCCGACGTGGTGGTAGAGGTCACAACGACTGCGGCGGATCTTGAGCGATTCGCGGTTGGCGAAGGGTGGATGGAGACGCCGACGTTGAGGGTGAACGAGAGTGCCGCCGGACGGAAGTTCAAGGTGTTGGCAATCGATTGCGAGATGGTGAGATCTCGACGTTCTTCCCTCCCGCGGCGTCCACTGATTTTTGAACCTCCAGTGCTTGACTGAGGACGGCCCGGAGCTGACGAGGGCGACAGTAATCGACTTTGATACGGGCAAAGTCGTTTTCGATGAGCTCTGTAAACCGGCGAAACCGGTCAAGGATTATCTAACACAGTAAGTCGCCTTCTTCTCCACCAAGTTCTTCTCGCTGACAGAGATGCGTTCAGGTGGTCCGGCATCACGGCTGAAAAGCTTGCTAAAGCAACGCTCACTCTCGCCGATGTTCAAGCACACTTCCTGACACATCTCATCACGCCAACAACAATCCTCCTGGGTCACTCTTTGGAATCCGATCTCAATGCCCTCAAGCTTCGGCATCCGCTTTGCATCGATACCGCACTGCTGTACAGGCATCCCCGCGGGCAGCCGTATAAGCCTGGACTCAAGTGGCTGGTCAAGCAGTGGTTAGGGAGGGAGATTCAGACGGCCGGTGCCGGAGGGCACGACTCGGAAGAGGATGCCAGGGCATGTTTAGACCTTTTGAAGATGAAGCTTATCCAGGGTGAGTGCCACATCCTTCACTGATGCCGTCTTTTCAGGCGGGCAGATGCTTCGTCGGGCTGACCCAGATGCATTCATTCGTAGGCCTCGAGTTTGGAGAAGTCGGCGATGAAACAGAATCAATATTCGAGCGCATGTCTCGGCACTCCGAGAATCTTTCGAAACCGGGGAAGACGTCGGTCATTTGCGACTATGGCAAGACGAATCAGTGGCTCAAGTCCAAAGCCACCACCGCGGTCGGCTGCAAGGACGATGATGACGTATTGGCTGGGTTGATGGAGCATATCGGGAAGCACGATTTTGCGTTTGCGCGATTCATGGAATTGGCAAACACGCTCGGATGTGCGTAGCAGTCCGCTTTGAACGGTCTTGTTCGAAGCTAACAATCGTTCATGTGCAGGGGTCACGAATCAAGCCGATCCGCTGGACGATGAAGTGGACAAGCCTAAGCTATCCGTAAATGAAGCTCTCGCAAACTTGAATACTCGATTAAGCAAGCTTCACGCGAGCCTCCCCAACAACACAGCCCTCATTCTCATATCCGGCCACGGTGATCCCAGGCCTCTGGCTGCGCTGAACGAAAGAAAAGCCAATTTCGAGAGGCTGTACAAGCAGGTCGGCGCGACAGGAACGGCGAAACTTGGTCCCGAGGAGAGGTGGACGACGGAGGATGATAGAACGTTGGGTGCCCAGGCGGAGAAGGCTCGGGCCGGAATGGGTTTCTTTTGCATCAAGTCTACGATTTAGGCGCTTTGTTATGGCTGTTAGGGATGGAGTCGATTGAGCGGGAACGCATCTTGTATGTACTGGTGTCACATCGCGTAGAGTACTGTATGCAAGTATCATCATCGTTGTAGTATTCTTGGATACTCATGACTGTAAATATCGGATCATACCGAATATTCGGTTTATCCAGCACGTGCATTTCGTACTGGACTGCCAACAAAAGGACAGAAATAGGGATTGAGGCGATGGCTGATAGTGCCGCTGAAATACCTCTACCGAGATTTCAGAGGTCGTTCCCACATCGAGTCACCCGGCTTTGAAAAGGTCGTCGAAAAGCTCCCGCGCAATCTTTACCAACGGTAAGATTGACTGTCTCAAGCCACATACTCCCTCATCATCATACACTCTGACTGCGATGACAATTAATTGTTCATGGATACAACTGATTATGATACAACCTTCGCGCATGTCTCTCCTGCCATCAGTCAAACTGCACTCTATCAGTTTCCACCATGCATCTTATCCTGCCATCCCTGCTCATCCCCTCCAGATGCACCTCGTTATCCCACGCCATCGGCTTGCGTTTCTCCGTTCCATTCAGCACCAACCGGTTCCATAGTCCGGTTGCTATACGTCCATGTGCTTGAGCCGATGGATGGAAGCAGTCTGTCGGCGATAACGTCGTTGTTGGGAAAGAGCCGAGAGGGAGAAAGCTTCCTGGTTGCCTGTCCACGATGGAGTCAGCATAAGAGCCAGGCAAACGTCAAAGCTCTTCATACTAACCAGACGATCCCGAAATCGGCCTTGTCGCCTTGCTCCGCGGCAACCTCTTTCCTGATCCGCATCACCATCTCTTGCAATCCTTCCGCATACTGTTCGCCAAGCGTATCCATCTTCTTCCTCGTCGCATCACCTATCGCACCAGGAGCCCAAGCACATGAGCATTCGAGTGGAAGGCGAGGGAAAATGGGCGGCAGTGAAAGAGGGGTGCTGGTAGGCAGATCACGTAGAAGGCTGAGACTCGACTCGGGGAGCATGAACATGTGACGTACCATTGCGGCTGTTTAGTCGTAAGGTTGTAGATCTCCGACACGGTAAACAAGCCAACGACATTGATGATGGTACGCGCTGCGAGTAAGGAACGGGAGAGACATACTGAGCGACGAACTCTACGACAAGGTGGTTGAAAGCGTGACTCACGGATATTTTGTCTTACGAGCTCTACCGCCTCTTCGATATGCGCAACGAAAGCCTCTGGACTGCCCGGACCCAGGTGTGACGATGACGCACCCGAGAGGCAGTAATCGCACTATACAAGTTCGCGATGTTATCAGTGCTTTGGTGAGGGTCATGGCAGCCGTAGTACTAACGACGTCATTAGCGCCGATGCTGAGCGTCAGGAGTTTCCATTCGAGGTCTTGAATGTCGAGCGATTCGAGAGAGGGAAGAAGGTAGTCTGCGCACCGGATGCGGGAACGCGTGATAAGTTTTCCCGTGCGTGGTGCGGGCATAGGGCAACGTACTGTTCACTTGACTCGGCAAGTCTTTGGCTTTACTGCCGGAGAGAGCAGCGTTGAGGCCATCGTTGGCGGCGACGTGGTCTCCTATTGCTGTTCGCGACGAGGAATGAAGTCAATCGTTAAGAGGAAGAACGCACGGAGGAATCTAGACTTACGTCTCTGCGGCGGGGAAGGGATGATCGGTGGCGAATGGTGATTGTGGGATGTACCCTTGATTGACTCGTTTCTGTAGTATCGAATCATCTACAGGCGTGAAAAGATCGTCCATGAGTCTGGACGATAGAAGTTCCGCAATGCAAAACTTACATTCGGCAAAGTCTCCGCGCCTTCGTCGTCTCCCATAGCGTAGCTTATCCCCCGGTACTCCTCGAACCCTGGAATGAAACTTGCGCCAAGATACCGCTGCAATCGGCCACGAATGGAACGGAACGCATTCTGGTCAGGTTCAACAATGGAAACTTCGTTTTCCAATTCTGATCGAGTCGCGAACAATCCTGCGGTGATGGAATCGCCCAGAGCCATGACGACGGAGAAGTCGTCTGGCCGTCTAGTTTCGGGGAATACAGTCTATCAGTAAATATCTAAAAGGATGAAATGCTGAAGCGGATACTCACATGTCATAAATACTGCTCGCTTCCGCCTTCTTCTTCAACGTCGGGCAGTTATTGATGTCATTCACATAGCGAGCACGCGATCCAGATGGAGAGTCGATGGGATTCAGCGACGCAGAGGTGGCGAAGATGGTTGAGCTCAGGAGCAGGGTTGCGGTTGACGTCCAGCTTCGCATTTCGGCCGTCGTTGGGATTGTCAGATTGCCTTCGACGTCCGATGTGATCGCGAGTCTGTATGTGAGTCGAGAGCGCAAAGATGAGCGAGGAATCGCTGAAACAAGCGGGGGCCCGATCTTGATCTGCTTCATCGTCAGCTAATTTGCTTCCGCAGACGTGCAATCGATATTGTGAAACACAACCCATATTCCATCAGGAGGCCGGGAGTGAGCAGGTCAAGCCATCATTCCGTCTTCCTCTATTGTTATCGTGCTGCACAACTTTTCGCTCTCGCCTTGTGCCCGCTGTTATTCCAAGCTCATCACTCAACAGCATAATCAGACATCAACGCGCGTTCGGCCTCGTTGGACCCCGCAATGGACGTCTCCAGCTACACAGCCTTCCACCTTCGTCTACAATGGCTCGAATCAATCCTCGGCAATCCCACGACGACAATCCATGGTCCATCACCGTTGAGCGATTTGGCGGAGCAGACGGGCGCTGTATCACTAGATGCGGATGGTGAGACGGAGGAAGATGGTTGTGGAAAGGATATCACCCAACGAACGGGTGATCTCGCGCAGGATCTGCGAAATGCCGTTCTTGAGAGCGGACATGAATCCCTAAGAAGACTGGTGGATGACTGTGAGTTGACGGAATGGCATTCGACGGGAGTGAAGGCTCACCTTGCGCATTCCAGATGACTCGCTCGCCGAGATTCTGTTCCCCTACAATGCCTCACCATCACAAGACGACGCGCCAGGAACGTCAACAACGTCAGATAAACATCGCAGAGCTCCATCAACAAACCCACCAGCCATCAAGCCATCCGATCTCGTCCCGCTCGAGACGAAACGCGAACTCGTTCTGGGCGCGGTAGACGACATCAAGGATGCCGAAAAGATGCTCAGAGAGATTCAGTTGTTGGTTGAGCGAGGGGTGGACGGAAGCGGTGATCTTGCAGGTGGGTGTCTCTTCCCCGTCGAATGATCGTATCGACTAAGGATCCGTGGTTGTGGTCAGCGTATGAACCGCTTAAGGCACGTCTCGCCGAGCTGGAAACAACGCACGCATCGCGACTTGCATCACAGCGCGAACTGCAGGAAGAGGTGATAGATATCGTTGGCCGGTACGATCACTACGTGAGCCATCGCACACGATAGCAGACGCGTTCATCTGATGCTTGTTGCAGGTCACATCCATGTCGCGCATGTTTGTGGATATACATATGCAGGTGACGGAGATGGAGGAGCAGGTCGCGAGGTTGGAGCGTGAGAAGAAGGAGAGGGAGGCGATGACATATTAGGCTGCGCTGGAAATGCTCAAGCGGCTACCATTGGGGTGTCTTGCGATACTACAGCATCATATTCGTGAGTTGGATGTTCATTGCGGCCTGCTTTGTTGACATGCGGGTCACTGGTGAATCAGAAATGATTACGCATATCCAACGGAAGCGATACCGCATGTATAAAAAGCCAATCGCCTCCGAATACAAAGCCGCATTGCTGTCATTCTCGGGTCCTCGTCGGAAATGCTATCGACAGAGAATGTATTGATAGGTCCTCGGCGCTAAACGCCCCTTCTAGCAAGTGCGCATCCTCCACTCCGGCTCTCATCGAATCGATTCAGAACTTTCGGCCAAAGCATAAGCGTCGAATGCCTCATCGAAGAAGTAATCGTTCGGAACAGACTCTGCTGCCTGCTCCTCCTCAGCCGCTGATTCAAAGAGTGAGCGGACGTCGTTGATTACGGAGGGTGGCGGTATCCGGTCGCCGTTGAGGAAGGCAGTATGGCTGGGGCCCGTCATGATGTCCGCCGGGCAGACCGAGGATGATGCCGGGATTTCGTGTGCTAAATAATTCTCATGGTTGATCCCCGGCTGATTATCCGGTAGAGAGGTCGAGGCAGAATAGGAAACGCTATTGGCGTCCAAGGGTGCGGATGGCAACAAGAAGTCTGAATCCACAGGCGCAGGAGTCAATCGCCGGTCAAGGTATTGCGAATCGGATACCCATCTCAGGATTCAAAACTGACTCGAAAGAGCAGCTTCGCCGCACATAGATCCGGTCCCCATGTTCGAGGTTTCTGAATGGAAATGATTATCGCTAGCCAGTGATGTCAGACTGGCAGGTTGTGAACAGTGCAGGGACATCGGGAGCGGAAACATCACACTATTGGCGCGGGAGGAAGGGTCTGGAAGCCCAGGGATAGTGGGTACTGTATCATGAGTCCCTACGACGTCTATATCTCCAGAGTAACAACCATCCGGATTGAGATCCCCAATCACTGAAGATGTATTGTTGCCTTGCCAAAACGGTGTTGCAGAGGCAGATGTCGGGAACATGTTCCAGGAGAGCGTATCCGGGAACCCATTTATTGGCAAGCGGGCCGCTTCTTGCAATACCGCATGAATCAGTCAGGGATATATAGATTGGGACGTCGAAGGAACAAATGGTATCCACCAGTCTGAATGCAAGAGCCAAACGCTACATCGATTGTAGAAATGCCAAATGACGAAAAGTTGAGACAATGTGTCATGCGCGGCTAGTGAATGACTAAGTGAGAGCACACTCACTTTGCTGGTATACAAGCTTCCCAGCAGATTCCGCCATCTCCATCTCCGGGACAGTTTCTGCCGCTGAGAAAATTGTGACCATCCGCAACGAAAGCTTCAGATTCCCGCTACGGTCGCAGTTGACGGTGAAGACGCACCGAGGTGGGGGTCGGACAGCGGCTTCTGAAGCGTCCAGCTGCAAATGGCATCTGTTTTAGGCGCATCGTTACACCAATCTGATTCAAAGGAGGAGACTGCGGAAGACGCAAAAGATGAATTCAGTACAGTCAATGGATAGAAACCTGAAGCAGAACTCACCTGCGGCTTGGTCGTACAATCCAATTCCCCTGAGCTCTTTTCCATTGTCTTTAGCTGATTCTGGACTATCCGACCCAATATCCTTGATAGCACTCTGTTTTATCGACGCTGGATCCCCTGTCGACAGAAATTTGTCATGCAGAATGTCCACCAGAGCGACCCAATCGTAGCACCCTTCCAGTAAGGTCCTTCGTATTTCAGTGCGAGCCGCAAATGCTTTTATCAAGCGCGGTGTCTTATACGCCAAGGGGTCGTCTCGCCTTATCTGTGAGCGTAATATCCCTCCATTCGGCTCGAGACCCCTTGATTGCTCCTCAGTCCTTTGTCGACGTTTCGTCCGGTGTAGCTTTCCCTCGATCGATGAGATCAGAATCGACAAAGGAACAGCAATCTCAGACGAGACAGTCACGCGACATTCCTCGTCGTTGAGACTGTACCGCTGCATCGCGCAAGGGATGAGGTTGCCAGTTTGGCGCTTTGGGGACCGGTGTGTCTGCTTCGAGGGCTTTATATAGCCGAAAGCTCTGCATCGAAGAGCCAATATGGCTTCTGCAAATGAACGGAAACATCCTTCGTACGTCATGCGTTTCCAGGAATCTTAGCTGCCTCATTTTCAATCAAGCGAGCATCCATCGAAGAAGTGGGTGTTCGTGAATGAGAGTCGGCAAAGTTCATCTGAATGACATACTGGCACTAACCGTACAAGAGCAAATTGCTGTTACTGAGCTGCGCCCTGGCTCGGATAAGCCGATGGATATCGCCAAAATCCAGGTGGTGGCAAAGCGCACGTGATAAATTGGCAAGGTCCCAAATCGGCCTTGACTGTCACATTTAAATGCTCTGAGTATATGCGCACCGAAAGATACAACCGACTATCGCAGAATCGTATCTACAATCATTAGTTTTCTAGAAAATCATCAGATTCGAGCTGACTCTATCGTTCCTGAGACATTTGTGCCAGGTAATCCGACAGCTGGAAAATGCGGAATAGTAAGCTTCAGTGGCCAGCAAGATGCGCCATGACATACCTTCAGGGCTCCCGTCCTGATAGAATCGCCCAAGTTCTGCACATCCGGGTTAGCCAACACCTTGCCCGCAAGGTCTCGCAGCCCCCGCTCAATCGCCGCAACACCCTCGCCGCCGCCCAGCTCGCCCAACAATCCCGACTCCTCGGCCTCGAGCTCTTCCTCTTCTTCACGGCCGAAGTAGGCGTTGGACGAGATGGCGGTCGCGCCGGCGAATTGAGCGGATCGTTGTTTGGCTTGAGCTGCCGCTGCGGGGTCGTATGAGCCTCGACCAAAGTATTGGTCGGAGGAGATGCCTAGTTCGGGGTTAAAGTCAGTCGAGGTAGTTACAGACGGGATCTAGACGTACCCTTCTGTGCGCCGAACTTGTTCTTCGCATATCCACCATTGTCATCTGTTTCAGCGTACGTCTTACTGTTTGCCGCGGATATAGCCGTCAACGCCCGGACCCGGCAGGCAACTTGTGCGCGCAACTACTCACCCACTGCTCTTTGACGCCGCCGCGACGGCAGGAGCTCCCATCGTCGCACCGAAGCCCATCCTGACAGGCTGTTTCGGCTGACTTGGCGCCGACGACCGCGAGCCACCCAAAGGGGTCGACGACCTCGATACCGAATCCGATGCCGACGCGGCCTTCCTCGCCTCGGCCTCGCGCCGCTCCCTCTCCCGTTGCTCATCCTCTTCACGCTTCTTATCGTACCCCAATCGCTTAATCCTTTCCTCCTCCTCGAGCGCCTTGCGCTGTGCCTCTTCGAAGTTGATCGGCGCGGCGGCCTTCTTTGCGCCGAGACGGGATGCCTTGGGCGCGGTGGATGCCGGTGCGGTCGAAGTGGAGGTGGTGGATGGACCGGTTGAAGAGAGACGCGTGGCTGTGGGTTTACGGACGCCGCCTAGTGCGCCGGGTGTGGAAGCACCGCTTCGAAGGGCGGAAGAAGTGACGGTGCGCGGAGCAGAAGTCGTTCGTACGATGCCTGCGCCGATACCGGGAATGCCGCTCGGCGTGGAAGGTTTGCTGGTCGCAGCGGGAGATGCCGCCGGTTTGTCCCACGTCGAGAAGAAATCATCACCGCCATCCGCCCCACCCGCCGGCGTCCCCGTACCCGATCCAGCACCGCCTTTCCCCGCCGTCGCCGCACCAAGATCCACACCATCCAGCACGATCCCATCTGGATTCTTGCGCTCATCATCCCGTTTCCGACGTTCGAGCTCTTCCTTGTACTTTTGCGCGACTGGAGAAGCGTACCGGGCTTTGGCGTCGCCGTTGGACAAGAGGTGGGATCCGCCGTGGCGCGTGAAGAAGTCGGTGGCGGATGCGTTGCCGCCTACTTTCATGGTTCGGAGCTGAGCTAACGACCAGGTATCGAGGTTGGTGGAACTGCAAGGAACAGAAAGTCAGCTTTAGCTGTGATTTGTGCGTTTGCAGTTGCATACCGAACAAAGGAGATGTGCACGCCCATGTTTCGGTGAACACTGGAGCAGTCGAGACAGATGTAGATACCGAATGGCACCGACGCCCATGTTGGGTTCTTGGCGGAACAATCGAAGCACATCTGCCAGAAGAGATGATATCAGTGACGCGCTCCAAGGTGTCGTGACGATGCGTACCTTGTTGGCCTTTTGAGCCTTGACGTGAGCGAAGAACGTCGCGGTCTGCTGTTTTGTAGGCTCCATGGCTGACGAGTGTATCTATCTGACGGGTGGCGATGAGACTATCGCTACGCTGATGTATCTGGACGACGATGTCAATGGGGAATGCGAGGTGACTGATCGGACATGAAACGCGCCACGCCATGCCAGTCACGCATCATTAGCTGAACCGCGGA
Source organism: Naganishia sp. PT2105A-2 (assembly GCA_023628115.1). Taxonomy (NCBI): domain Eukaryota; kingdom Fungi; phylum Basidiomycota; class Tremellomycetes; order Filobasidiales; family Filobasidiaceae; genus Naganishia; species Naganishia sp. PT2105A-2. The sequence goes on along the minus strand of JAMALG010000065.1, from coordinate 59,606 downwards.
TTGCATTAGGTAAGCCCACTCAGCGAGGGTCAGGATGGAACATCGTTCAACTCAAAAGTTCACCTCATCATTCGGATGTGTTGTCATCTTGCCTCGGACCGCCAGAATCTTGGAACAAATCACGATCATGCCGTCGAACTCAGGCTTGACGCATCGGGCGTATGGTTGCGTCCAGGATCATCCGTTGACAATGCCGGACGTCTCGAATTCGCTGACAAGCAGTCATACGTTGCCCTCAAGCTCAACAACCCCTCCAGGATCATCTCTCACTACAGATCGCTCGCAAATCACTTCCTCAAGCCTCCCTTCTCCAGGCAAAGACCGCCGAGACCCCGCTCCGGGAGCGACAATCGCCAAACTGGGGGACACCTTTTCCGAACGCCATCTCTCCGAAGACATCTCTCGCTACCCAAGCACCATCACGGGCCAGATCGGATGCGCAACGCGAGATGATCGTTTTGCTGATGCGTCGGGACCTTATCAGATGGTTCCGGTGAATGAGTACGGAGTGATGATTGATTTGCCGGAACAGTTCAAGATGTTTGCCGAGAGGAGTCGCGATCCGACGGTCTCCTCTTTCGAGGCGTTTGTGCTGGCGCCTTCGTCGTCGTCGTTTACGATCCACGAAAAGAACAGCACAGACAAGAAGGAGCAGTCAGACAAGGCGAATCTGGATGTGGATGGATCGGTCACGGAAGGTAAGGCGAAGACGCCAAAGTCGAGCCCCTTGAAGAATCAGGTCAAGGTATCCATGGAGAGTCGACGAACCATCAACTCGGCAAAGGCATCTTCGGATACGATTCGTAGCAGAGCGACAATTATCGAGCTGTCTCATTCCAGTACAAAGACCAAACAATCATGGAACCTCTTTTCCAGAATCGATAGTCCCAATTCTGCCCGTCCGAAGCTCTCCGAGGAATCTAATCGAATGGATCCTCCTTCCTCATCCAAACCCTCCCCTGGATCAGCCGTCACGCCAAAGACCCAACGACAGTTCCGTAAAATCTCTGTCCAGCCAGTTTCTCCTTTCCAGGTTCCGCCTTTTTCACAGGATACGTCTTCCAACAAATCACTATCGAGGAGATCCAAAACCACGCAGCATGGACAGACTCCGCCGATCGACTCGCGTGACATTTCGCCTCCGGCATCGGACAAGACGATCAGGAGTTTCTCGGCGCTGAACAGAGCGTCGATTGATACGCCTGCCATGATGCAACGTGGCCACGGATGGTCAGTTCCGCTGCTCAGGGTTGACGAAACGCCGACGAAGTGCAAGAAAGTAGGCGCGAATGGACAGGGAAAGGGTAAGCGTGATGCGATTGCGGCATCGCGTCAGGCCTCACATGACATGGTAGGCAATCCAGCGCACAACAGCAGTGGAATCAAGCTCGTTTCAGTCAATCCCAGAGTCGTATCCACGACATCCATCAGCGGGATACCAAGAGTCGAAACTCGTTACCTGAGCGACAGCGACCTTGTCACCCGCCTTGAAGCCAACGAGCGAGATCACCCAGCCGTGGGAAATGCGCAGGGCGAAGGAGAGGCCAGGGCGGGTTACTGGGACTACTCGATCGTAACGGGCGTCGAGGGGTCGCCATCGCGTGACTACGCGATGCTATTGCGGAACGCGAGCATGTTGGAACGGTTTGCTGATTTGCCGAGTGTCACTCAAAAGGGGAAGGATCATCTTGTCCCTACAAATTTGCGACCGGCAAATGAGGCCACGGGCGTGGGTAACGCCACGGCAGCTGCACCCTTCGGAGCGCCTCCAAGTTCTTCTGACAAGAGTCTAACATGCAGTTCCAATTACCCCGACGACACAGACGACGTCTCGGAGCAGTCGGCCAGCAAGTATTCGGGGAAACGTCGTGGGAGGCATGCGAGACGAGATCGACCTGTGTCAATGGCGTCGCTGGCGGCGCCTCTGGGCGAGAATCTTGGTCTGACAGAGCAGGACGAGGATGTGGGAGAGGTCGAGGCTGATTGTCGTGATATGGGGGTCGCTTTACCAATGGGACCTGTGGTACGTTTAAACACGCCTTGCGAGAGTAGCTTCGGTCAGGTGCGTCTCGAGTCTCCCTTCGCTCCCGTGATCTTCTTGACTAATTGAAAGTCATGACAGTCTCTTCCCGAAGGAACGACAGACAGCGAAGCCGGCGCGTTATTCACTCTCTTCCCTGCTCCGCCGTCATCTCCTTCCTCTGCAGCGCAGAACGATCTACTCGGACCCGACTTACGCGTCTTTGAATTCCCTCTAGCTCCCTCAGAGAAACACTCCAGCTTGCTCAGCGAAATCCTGGCGGTCACTCGGGAGTCGTATCAGGCGAGAAAACGGAGCCAAGAACAGGCGGACTCCGCTGCGGACAAGTATGACGTTGTCAGTCTTCCCAGATCCAACGCCGCCTACAGAGTGAAGCGGACAAGTATGAACGCATCGAGACAAGGCGATCCGCAACTGCAGATTATTCACGAGAATGAAGCCGTCACTTCGAACTTGCCTTTGACAAGCGAATCTTTGCGCGAGCTCGATCGAAGGTTGGCGGAGCAATCGTTACAACGAGATCGAACCAACATGACGCGAGCACGATCTGCCGGAGACTTGACGTCGCATGCCCAGCGGATGCCTACGGCGCTACCAGCTGCACCAGGCGCGGCTGCCGTCCGTCGAGACATGCTTCGAAGACCACCGCTCGAAAGCTTGGACAACCTTAGCGTAGCGACGTCCACTACCGTTCGTCCTTCTTTCCACATGCCACAGCCTGGACAGCCCTCTGCGATTAATAACACTACGATGCCCTTGGTCACCCAGCAGCAGCCCCGCTCCATCATGCCTCTTCGACCGGTCAGAAGTGGAAACTCCTTACAGCGGAACGACGAGTTACCCGAAGGTGTATTCCAAAGCGATCGGCAGCTGTCATCGCCGATGTGCGTTTGCCTTGGACACCGTTTGTGGTGAATTTCCATCGGTAAGAATTTCACTTGATTCGAGCGAGCACTTGACTAAACAATTCATTACAACTTTCTGCATTTCAAGCTTACAATGAGAACACGAAACCACGATTGAATGGAAAGAATCTACCAAGCGTGATGACCACCAGAAACCAAAACTATGCGAATCAGAGCGTCAGTCGAGGAACAGCTCTTTTGATCGAGAACATACTATCACTGCCTGTGCAGAAACTCGACGCGCTCGAAGCCAGCCAAGTGCTACGCACGTCCATGATCAGCTTCAGCTTCTTTCCCTACACGATCCCCTTACACTACCCCCCGAAGCTCGTGAACTTGGCCCATCCTTCCGAGTGGATTGGAACTTGCCCAGATTTCGCCTTGTTGCGGATGAAGGTCAAGCACAGCAGCAGTTTGCTAGACAGATAAGAGAGTCAGCGGGCGCGGCGATTCATGGAGGTTTATGTACCTTGGTGTAGATATGGCCTTTTGCCGTGCAGATCAGATAAGACGGAATCGCACAAACTGCTTCAGAGGCGAGCTCACCTGGAGAAATCGTGTTGACCCGTATGCCATCTTTGCCGAATTCGCAAGCCAAGTTCCTGGCCATCTGAAGCACGGCTGATTTCGAAGTGTTGTATGCCACCCAGGGATGTCTAGGCGACGGGCAAGGTCGTCAGTCAGCGATTGAAGCCAAGCCAGCCATTCAGCCTTACCCTCGGTTCACAATAGACCCGCTCATACTCGCAATCAAGATGATGCTGCCCTTGCTCCCAGTCTTGACCATGCCATTCAATGCCGCCTGTGCTGTCAAGAAGACTCCGGTCGTGTTCACATTCTGTACCTTTCGGAAATCATCCTCGGACAAGTCGAGTGCCGAGGTCTCTGTCGGTCCGAGGATTCCTGCCGCAGCAACGCATGCGTCTAGTCGACCATGTCGCTGGGCGATTCGGGAGATTGCGGAAGACATTTGGGCTTGAGACGTGACGTCTGCCTTGATGTAGTTCAACGATGTGCCCAGCCTCTTTGCGTATGCCGCGCAGGCGGTGAATTCCGGCGAGGGAGAGTCGGGAAGATCGACGCAATAGAGGGTAGCTCCCGCTTCTGCGAGCGCCATGGCCATCTCGAGCCCAAGTCCTCCATTCCCTCCCGTGACCTGGCGTACAGAGTCAGGATAAGTGGGATAGACTCCGTTTGAGCTGACTCACCACGGCCACACCGTTCTTCAACGCAAATTCGTCAAAGATCTGCACCTTTGGCAGGAAACTTGAATCCGACTGTGCTTTCATCGCCGCTGCGACGCCCAACATCGGCTGAATGACCTCTGTGCCTTGACCTTGGGCATCGTGGAGGACCGAAGTCACGCTGAGGGAGCGGCTGGCAAGAGCAAGGGGTCCGCGATAGCTGAGAGGGCGCCTCGCCAGCTTGAAGAGTTGAGTCGAGAGGCGCATGATTCCAGACTGGATCGCCAGATGTTGGTCTAGGGTCGTGTCATATGTTTGCAAGCGTTCCAAGATGTCATGATATCCGTCGAAGTGGCAGGAAGGGAACGCCGAGGCGTTCGGTCTTCCCCGCTGAATAACGGCGTTATGCCCCTGACTGCCCCGCCCGCCGAGGTGACATGAGGGTGACATCGGCACCTCGGTCATCGAGTCGAGCGTACTCTTCTGTGGACGAGAGATCATGACCTGCGTTGCTGTCGTCGTGGTTACATGACATTTCATCATCATTACATGCCAAGACTCAAATATGATCAACTGAACAATCTTTACAGAGCAACATGCGATGTGTTACAACAAGCTTGAGTTTCTGTTCTGTCGAGTCCCCCGATCTCGTACACTGAGCAAAGCCAAATACAAATTATTCACGCAACTATCATGCGATTAATGCTTCTTCCCCAGCCCATTCTGCCCGTGATCATTCGCTGCATCCGCCCGATGTCCCGGATAGGCACCATGATGCAACTCATCATCCATGACCCCCGTCACCAGGTCATCATCCCACTCGTCGTCCCTCGTATCGCCGGATGTGCTTCCATTCGTCATATCATCCGGCTCGTGTCCGACCACACCGCCTGCGCCAACGTCAAACATCGCTCCTGCATCGGCACCGTCGATGACCCGCTCGCCGTAGCTAGCGGGCGAGACGCCAGAGGTGACGGATGTACTGGTAAGATTACTGTCTTTCCTCCGCATGCGCACGATGTCCCTTGCGTGAGCGAATGAACCGAAGGAAGTGTGCCAAAGCGAAGGCTCCCTGCCAGACCCGTTTGGCAAAGCCGGAATCATCGGTGCAGATGGGTGGAAATCCATTTGCGCCTCCACAGCTCGAGCTAACGGTCGAAGCAGGTCGACGTCCGGCCCATGACCGGGAACGACTGCGTCGACTGTCACTCGATATTGATACTCTGTTGGCAACCCAATCCCATCAAGGCGTATTGACGAGAAGCGGATCCAGCTCTCTCGGTAGATCGGCCGCGGCAAGATGTGTGGCGAGGTAGAGTATGTCTGAATTTCGGCATTGGCGAATCTGCAAAGGGGTGTAAGCAGAGTAGCCAAGACAAACAATAGGACTTACGGAGCAGCCTTGGAACGGTCCACGTGTTTCGGCGCGCTCGGAGCGGAGACATCGCCACCAACGAAGAAAGAGTACGGCTCGGTGGGCACTTTCCAAGCCCGATAAATAGAGCTGGCAAGTCTCATATCATCGGGCTTTGCCGAATGGGCCTCGATCGATGTGGTCGCATCGCGCGAAACGTAGATGGCCTCGGAGCGCAAAATCCGCTTGATCGGATCAAAGACATTTAGTGTGTGCAGTACTCCATGGGTGGATTCGATCTTCTGTACATGTTTCACATTAGCGACGGGCGGACCGAAGAAGAACGTTCGGGCGGGCACGCGGCATGCTGAAGACTTGTTGGGGACGAGTGTTTCACCAGCGATGACCTTGCCAGGACTGGGCGGCGCGGACGCCCTGGTGATGGGCATGAGGATACCGCGAGGCCGTCGTATCCGCAGAACGGGAGACACCTTTACGGAGAGCGGTGCGATACGCTCGGGATTGAGCGGTCTTCCCGCTCGCATCTGTTGAGTAGAAACACGCCCTCCAGCCGGATGGATGGTAAAGACGTCTAGAGGAAGATTAGAACTGGAAACGGTAAAGCGCTCTGGTTGCACTCACGGATCGTGCGGCGTGTGCCGACTCCTAGCCAACTACCGCAAGCAGACCATTCCATCCTTTCCAACACCGCCGGCGTCATTCCGCGACGCAGTTCGTAGCGGACCCAGACTTCTCCATCGGGTTCCCCGTCTTGGGTCGGCATCTTGACACGCGTTCCGGCCGGCCGTATTTCGACGATAAACGAGCTTCGACCGTCAGATGTCCCCACGGCGAGAGACGTGCCACCCGGGGAAAACGACAGGGCGTCGATGATCGGGCTGCCGACAGAATGTGGTACAGAAATGACTTCCGATGCAGGTAGGGCAAAGTGCGCAACCACTTTGGCCTTCTCCAGCTTTCGAGCGCCTTTCGCGTCTGACAGCTGCCGCCACACGGCTGATCCCGTGGCTTTGAGGTCGAGCACTTTGACCCATGATCCTCCCGTAAACCGCGTCTGCTGTTGAGGCTCTCTCGCCGGCACACTCTCCGCGGCCTCGTCTCGTGCACGCGCCGTAGGCTTCGGCAGATTATACCTCTGGGCAAGACTGCTTAACGCTGGAGCGCTCTTTGACAACGTCTCGGACTGGCTGGCTCCCTGTATCGCCGCTGTCCCAAGACCCTTCAGACCGGTCCACATGCCTCGAGCGACCTCGGAGCCTAAGCCTGCGGCAGTGTTCAACATGATGGACTGCATCGTTGGTGACCTTGCGGTCTGCAGGGCTTCGAGACGGGAAGGCGAGCCTGGAGCAGGTTCCGCCGTGCGGTGATGGGTATCTGAGTGCCAGTGAAATGCCTGGTTTGACGCAGCAGTCACGATGGTCCCGAGTTTCCGGTCCTGGGATCCATGCTGAGAGGGCTGCGTTGGCCGTTTATCTGTCGAGGCGTAGGCAAAGAATCGACCGTCGAGCGAAATGACGGGAAGACCCGTGCGCGTGTTGACACCAATGTTGGTCGTAACTGGTCTCCGGATCGGTTGAAGCGTTTCGGAAGACAGGAACTGAATGCTAGGGGTTTGCCCCGCAATAGTCTGCAGTCGATTAGCATACGAAGAAGACCATGGCGGCCGACATACCACTACGATTGCGACAGACGACGACACGACTTGTCCCCCGATTCCGCAGCCGACCAACATCTTCCTCTTGACCTTGCGTGTTCGCGTATCGAACACGCTCAAGAACACCTGATGTGCGCAGGAATCTGCGCCCTGGCCGTATGCGCGTGACTTGATTGCACGTTTGAGTATCGTTCTGTGGATGATCAGCGCGCGTCTCGAGCGGATTGGCGGGACCCACAAGAACAGCCATTGCAGAGGTCCGTCCACTGGCCGTAACAGCGCACAATCCACCAACACCTCTTCATCACCCTCGTCAAGCGGCAGACTCTGGTCCTCCACACTGCCCATCACCTCGAGACTCTCACGCGCCAAAACACTTCCCTTGCTATCGGCCTCGTTGGAGCGATTTCTCGGTATATGTAGGGTTTCGAACGGTGCCGACTGGAGAACAGTGCTATTCCCCATGTCGATTGTTTCCGGATGAAGCATGTGCATAGGCGAAGGCTGCGCCGCGAGCGAGGTGCAGTCCGTGATTTGTAGCATTGTCTGCGGCGTCGGGTTGATGCTGATTAGCAGCCGTCTGGAAGGATTTCCGTGAGTCTGCGATTTCATAATAGAAACCGGGCGGCATACCGATCACCGTATTGCTCCCATCGACAGCTACGCCATGTCATCCAGCCCGATCCTAACGCAGCCCCATCCGGCCTGACGCCGCGCCAAGACGTCTCAGCCATACCCTCTGCATCCTCAACATCCACCAGCACCTCGGCATCGCTGTTATCTCCCTCTTCCTCTTCGTAAGAACGCTCGCTCCGCTCGCTTTCTTCGGACGAGTCCATTGACCCGCGACGAGACCGACGCCGCATCCTCCGCTGGGGTCGCTCCTTCCCGCGCTCCAATGTCTCCCGTTTCATTCGACGCGCATACCCATCCCTGACGCTGCCCACCAACGCTGCCCCGGCGTCCCGCGTGACGCGTCCGGCAGCACGTACGTCCCCAATCGAGGGAATCGCAGGGATCATTGATGGGATGTGGGAAAGAAGGGGGTATTCGGAGAGGATGGTGGCGCGCGGGCGTTGGCATTGCATGGGCGTTGCTCGCCGTGGAGTTGACGTTGATGTTGAAGAGGAGTTTGAGCTGTTTGTTGCTGATATAGGGGTTGAAGGGCGACTTGGCGCGTAGATTGAGTGATTGGAGTGCTTTGACGGGCTGACTGGCGCGGGTGGAATCCACGGATGGACGATGATAGATTCCTTCTGAATTTCCTCGTCTGATTCCCCTGGCTCCAGCACTTGAGGGATGTACCCTGTTTCCGTCTGATGGTCCGGATACGAAGACGACTTCATACCCAAACTCGGATGCGCAACAGCCACATCCTCCTCGTCGTTCTTCGTCATCACCACCGCCTCCGCAGCAGCTCCCTTCCGCTTCTTCTTCTTCCCCTTCTTCTTCCCGTCCGAACTCGCGCTCTCCCCACTCGTTCCCGGGGTCGAGGTCCTTATCACTGGGTCCTCCACGTTGAGAAATCGGGGCATCGATGAGTAGTGGTCCGTCGGAAGTGGCTGAGAGAGGGAAAGCGAGAGGAGATCTTCGGGCGACATCGCGATAGTAGTTGGACAATGCGCCCGGAAGGGGTCCCTTTATCGTGTGGATGACTGGAGTCGAAGGTTCCCGGTTCGATGTTCTCCTCCCTTCGACCTTCAGTCTTATTTCTGCGTTCCGTTGATGTTGAGATGATATCGCGGCAATAGCCAAATATGTTGTCCGAATCAGGTAATTGTCGGCATGATGAGCGCGTTGTCAATTCCTCGAGCTGAAATTGACCTTGCGTGTGCGTGTTCGGTATCGCTTAGGACGACATGTCGGCCAAGATGAATCGATGGACATGCGATGAACGTGATGCGAGTACGCTGGATGACTGTGTATCACCTCATCACCATCACCTGTCTGCTCGCCACTATCGCATGCACATCGCATCGCCCGGCCTTATCCGGTCCCGGACGCAGCACTCGGCCGCCGCACCAGAAGTCGCGTCGCGCCAACAACGAGGTTGTCGATGAGATTCAAAGACGGTCGGTCTCTCAGGATGTGCACTGAGTTGCAACACGGATATAGACGGCGTCAGGAGCACCCGCACATGGGTGGTCCTTTGCCTCTACTCTGTAAGTAGCGCTGCAAGGAATTGCAAGACCTATAAAGACCGACGAGAGCTACTTAGTATGAAGCCATCAGTAGGAGTACTGTTTCGGCTCGTGATACCCCTGCTCCGAATCCGTCCGGAACGCAGCTGGGCAGTGGCATCGGCAGGTTCACCTTGGAGCCCATTGGCTGTTACTTTGATAATTGAATCAGTTACACACTCCTTCAAAGCTGAAAAAATGAGCCTTCAAACGACGTTTGCTTTTCGGAGGACAAGCTACCATCGAAGCACACGTCCTCCCCACACTCTCTGATGTCCTGTCTGAATGATATCGCAAGTCCCGTTGTCTACTCTGCCACAGAGTTTTTGGCTCATGAAGCAAGCCAGGACCCTATGCACCTGAATGGCATCATTGCAACAACCAAAGAAATGCCTTCTAGGAAAACCTCGGTGTTGCTCGCCACAGTGTACATTCAGTCAGGCGTGATTCAGTACTTCGCAATTGGCGAGCGACTTGGCGGGTTCGCTCCCAGGCTTGTTGGAGAACCTGGGGACGAAGGATCTGTGCAGTGTTTCTGCGACGAATTTTTCATATCTTTACAACCCTTTCGATGCAAGCTTACAGTCACACTCATCACGCCACCGAACGAACGCGCCAAGGCCCTCTAATCACCCCTGCCGAGCTTCTCCAGCGCACGCACAAGCCCCTGCTCCTCGTACTCTGCTTTGGTAACCCAGAACTCTTCCCGGTTCTTCATGATATCGGCCAAGACGGCACCACCCAGGAACACCATGTGTTTTCGGCGTGGGGGGTCTTCGATTCGGATTTTGAAGTTCTGCGCATCGCCATCAGTAACGATCGGGTCGGTTGAACACGATGACTTGCCTGTAGTCGACTTGCGTCTCCACCGAGAACGCGCGTCAGATACAGCTGCTTCATCTCCTTTTCTAATCTCGATGGCAGACCGGGGTACATGCTTGAACCACCGGACAAGACGATGTGCTTGTAGAGTTCCGCACGAGTATCTACCGCAGCAGCCTGAATAGTCTGGAAGAGGAGTTCTGTACAAAGGCATGATGAGATGCAGAAAGTGGCGCGACGAAGAATAGTAGACGTACCTGCCATGCCCGGTTGTTCAACGTCGACCAGGTGCGGCTGCATCATACACTCCGGAGCCTCGTAACGTTCCGACCCGACCTTGATCACACGTCCGTCCGGTAACTAGCGGTGACCTAATTAAGCAAGACGTCGACGTGCTGGATGAGCAACTTACGGTATAGTTCTCCACCAACACTGTTGTTTCTTCGGACAGCTTCTTGTCGAGGTCGAGGTCGTAACTGGTCGCCTATCAGCTTCGCCTCCTTCGGATCTCGAAAAGAGCACACACCTCATGTAGCACAGCTTCTCCTTGATCTTCCTGACCGTCTCGAAATCCGCCGTCCGCTCAAACGCGTACCCGCGCATCAAAAGCAACTTGATCAAGTACCGCGTAACGTCTCGTCCGGCCACGTCGAGCCGCCTTGTGAGATGTGGCAGAGCGAATCCTTCGTAGACGGGTACGACGTGGGTCACGCCGTCTCCTGAATCGACGACGACTCCGGTTGCAAGACCTGCGGGGGATAAGCTTACACCGGGCGAAAGGGGTCGTGAGGACTTGCCTTGAGCGTACAGCGTCAACACGGCCTGGATAGCCACGTATACCCCGCCGAAACCGTACTCCTCGAACATGACCTCGCACATTCTCTGCCTGTTGCTCTTCGGATTCATCGGCGGCTCCGTCAACAAGACCTTTCTTCCCTGAGTATCCGTTTGGAGCTTTTCGTTGAACGTATAGTCCCACAGGTGCTTCATATCTTCCCAGTTCTTGACGATACCGTGTTCCATCGGCGAGGTGACTTGCAGGAATTGTCGGAATTCACTGGCCTCGTCACCGATCATGAGGTCCCTGATCGGGTTGGCTGTCGCATTTTCCAGACGCTCTTCTGCACGCAGAATGGGCCGACCAACAATGGAGGGGAAGACTGACGAAACAGATCAGAATGCCGTCGGGACGGACAAGTCGATGAACTCACCATGTTCGGGAAAGTTGGATCCGGCCCAACCGCACTTGACGAACTGTCGCACGAGTTCAGCAACGACCTCTCCTGGCTTGAGCCGTACGTACACCAGTTCCGTTATCGACGACAAGAGGCACGCTAGGATCCATGATGGGCGAACAACGAACACGACCTACACACCCAATCTCACCGCTGAAGCTGAACACTGCCTATAGGCTGATGACGTTGCCTGGCTGCGCTGCATTCGATCCGCGAACGCGAGCCCCCGCGCGGCCGGCCGCCGGAAATCCAGGCGGCGTGCCCCTATCGTCCAGCGTGGGAAGAGCTCACTGAATGACGCGTGTACGACAGCGGAGGCCAATGCATGCATCTGCATCGAAGGCGATCACCTGGGCTGGCATATTCATCTAGTCGACACCGTACATCTTTCCGTTGTCGTTCATCACCCCAACTCATCTCCGCATCACGCCAACAATGTCCTCCGAATTGTGTCCCGTCTACGCGCCGTTCTTCGGCGCCATGGGCTGCACCTCAGCCATCGTCTTCACCTGTACGTCACACCCATCCGTCACTCGCAACTACGCAAACTCATACCCTACATTTCATCTGTCAGGTATCGGTGCTGCCTACGGAACCGCAAAGTCCGGTGTAGGAATTTCCGCCATGTCGGTGCTGCGACCTGATTTGATGATGAAGTGTGTCGTGCCCGTTATTATGGCTGGTATTATCGCCATTGTGAGTCGATCGAGATGCGTTTGCAGTGTTGGATGGATGGCAACGGATAGAGCAGGCTGGAGTGCCAGGTATGCGGCTGGAAGCAAGCGTGGAGGATGGGAAATGAGTCGGCAAGGGATGCGACGGAAAACAGGTGCCAATGGCCCATCGACGACACCTCTCGCCGACGTTCTCAAGATATCGGAGGGATCGGCACGCTGTCAGGCAGCTCAAATTCGAGCGCGCTGGATTATTTCCTGCGCTCTGCCGCACCGATTGCAACGGTTTCTAAAGCGGTTCAAGCATTCCAGTGAACGTTCGCATGATGTGCGGAGTTGAATTCGACCTTTCACATGCCAACACTCCATCTTCATCAATCTTATCATGACCGCGTGAATTACCTGTCCCCGGTGCTGCATTGCTAATTCCATTCCCCATAGTACGGTCTCGTCGTCGCCGTCCTGATCTCCGGTGATCGTAAGCCCTCGTCCCATCCTCATAAGAACCACGCTAATCCCCACACTCGCACCAGTGCAATCACCCATGCCCCTCTACACCGGCTTCATCCAGCTCGGCGCCGGTCTCTCGGTCGGTCTCGCCGGTCTCGCCGCCGGATTCGCCATCGGTATCGTCGGTGACGCTGGTGTTCGTGGTACCGCGCAGCAGCCTAGGTTGTTCGTTGGTATGGTACGTACATTGACTCTCGAGGTATTGTGCACAGCGCTGACGTGACTGGGACAGATCTTGATCTTGATTTTCGCCGAAGTTTTGGGTACGTCAAGATGACGATGCAAATTGAATAGCCGGAATTCTGACTCTGCTTCTCTTCCGCTCAGGTCTGTACGGTTTGATCGTTGCCCTGATCATGAACACGAAAGCAGGAGCAACACCCGCTGTGAGTAGACCGCATCACCTAGCTAGGAGCCACGGGAGCTGACATGCTCCTGCAGTGCAAGTAAACCCGATCCTCTTCCGCACCGCTACCGCGACCGCGGGCCGCGAAAATAGATTCCTCATCCCAAACTCAGAGCAGCAAGGACCCACGCGCACCGTTCCCACCCATCATGCGTGGGGAGTATCAGGGATGAGCCGCAGACGTTGCGCATTGTATCCCTTTGCTATAAAACCCTCCATGTGTCTTGTCACTTTTCGATTGCACTAAATCCAATTTCCAAAGCTTACTTATCGAGTGCTCAATATGCTAGCCACCATGCTGATACGTCAGACCAGCTCGTGAGATTCGCCACGTTGAATAGCGGTAAAGTCCTCCGAAGCAGAGCCAGTGACACGACAGCTACCGTGACTGCACGGCCTGACGCGGTAATGTACGTCCGTCCGTGCAAGGTGCTGTACGTCGCAAGTGAAGGAACGGTGACACGCTCCTTGTCCCCGTAGGGCGCGATGACGTAAGCGACTCCTTTGGTGCTCCCGCTCCATGTGACGTACCGCTGACGATCCACAGCGGGCATTAGGGTATCCAATCGAGTATACATAGCCAGCGTCGGTCGGTCACTTGCCTCTCCCGCAGCTTGACATTCCATACACAAACATTACCCCACCATGGACAACTTTATCAACCTCGCAAAGCAGGGCATGCAGGCCTACCAGAACTCGAACAATGAGGGACAGCAGCACCAGGGCCAGGGCCAGGGCCAGGGTGGATACGGCGGAGGGTTTGGCGGTCAGCAGGGCGGCTTCGGTGGTCAGCAGGGAGGATTTGGTGGCCAGCAGTTCGGTGTCGGCGGTGGTGAGCAGTTCAATGCGCCCCACGGTAGTGGTGGACAAGGCGGATTCGGCGGATTCGGTCGTAAGCGTTCCTCCTATCCCCCCGGTCTTTTTTCAATCAGCTGACCGTCACCATAGTCGACTCTGGAGCCGCTCTCGGCACCGCGCAGCAGTACCTCGGCAATCAAGGTCAATCCACTCAAGACTCGGGCCTCTCGGGCCTCTTTGCCCAGGGCCTCGCCATGGCTCAATCCTACGGCGTCAACAAGAACCCGCAAGACGTCGACCTCGATGGCGATGGAATCATTGATGCGCACGAGCGGGCGTATGGTCAGCAGCAGGCCCAGGGCGGGAAGATGGATGCGCAGTCGATGGGTGCCGCTGCGGCGATGCAGGCGATGAAGAGCTTTATGGGACAGGGCGGTGGTCAGGCCCAGCAGAGTTCGGGCGGGAACATGCAGTCCAAGGTAGGCCTTTTGGGTCGTTACATATTTCTACATCAACCAAACGCTTTCCGCATCCCAGATCATTGGAATGGCCATGGCCGAAGCCGTCAAGGTGAGTCCATTCCAGTTACCCCTTTCCCGTTCGGCCAAGTTGACCCCCCCCTCTTCAGCTGTTCAACAAGAACGGTGGCGCCGCCAACGGCAGCCAGCAAGATGTCGTCTCGTCCGCCTCGACGACCATCATGAAGTTGATGCTCAAGAGCCAGATGAGCGGCGCGATGGGTACCGGCGGCGGTGCTGCTGGCGGCTCGGGAGGATTAGGAGGTTTGCTGTCGATGGTGAGCGATATAATCCGTTCCTCTTATCGTGACTAACAGTTGAACGCAAATTCAGGCTTCCAAGTTTATGTAAATCGCACGAAATAGACTTCTTGATGAAGCTGCAACGAAGTAGGCAAGGAGCAATAGGCCGCCGATACACGAGCCAGAATGGCAATCATTCACGAAATGAATATATGACAATGACAATGACAATGACAATGACAATGACAATGACAATGACAATGACAATGACAATGACCATGTTACTCTGGCTGTGTCAGTGCTCTGCCGTGAACTGTGCAAATCTGGTCCTCTTCTCCGTGTTAAAGACTTCGATCCCCGACCTCTATGCACATGTTCATAGACGGCTTGAAACAGGCTCGCGGTTCTCACCCACCTGACGTCATTGTAGCCCGAGTGGAGGTACGGTCGACGCGTCTTGCATCGTTCTTTCATCCATAAAGTTACAAGTTGTTCATGATTCCGACATCGCAGACCATACTCTTAAGATACACCATATACCATGGCTCCCAGCATACACAACACCGGCGTACCCCTGCCAAAACCACCACCGTACGCCCATGCCGTCCGTGCGAAACCCGACATCTCGGGCATCATCTTTCATGTCGTGTCGGCCGCAGTCATGGCGAATGGATTCTTGGCGCTGTTACAGCTGGGAATGACAGAGTGGATCAACAAGCAGGTGAGGGGAAAGTTCTCTGTCTAATGGAATTGCCCTGACAATCCCTACGATGGTCGCGACAGGTCGGAGGTGAGCTCAAGACTTGCGTTCGGCACTAGATCGTCGTCTTACACTCTTTGCAGGGCACTTTCAATTCCTTACTATCGATGGCCTCTGGCTCACGATCGCCACATGTCTCCTAGGAGGACTTGGTGAAATGCTCCCTGGAGTCAAGGGTAAGCCCAGATAACTATCAAGAAATAAGGCTAATCCACCTCCAGCCCTTCGTACCGTCAAGCGCGCCTTCCTCTTGATCGCCCTGCCAGTCGAGCTCACGATATCCACAATCTACGTACGTCCTCTCTTCGCCCTGCTCACAAGACCAACAGCTCATCTTGCGATACAGTGGGGCTTGATTCTCCTCGCTCCGGGACTGATCGTTCCCGACATGGCTAGCGTCGCCCCAGAGAGCACCGGACCCGTGACCTCCTCGTCCGAGGCGCCGCAATTGTTGAGGATCCCCACCTGGATCGATGTCTCGATACATGGAGTCCCCGCTGTTGTACTCGTCATCGGTAAGCACTGCCGTTCACGGTCAAACGTAGTCCGGTCGCTCACAATCTTGCGCGATGGCGTAGACTTTTTCTTCCGGGAGAAGAAGTACCGACCGCCGGTATCGACTTGGGGAGCGGTCGTGCTCAGCATGGTCGCAGGAACGGCGTATAGCGTCTGGGTCGAGCACTGCGCGTCCTACAATAACCGATGTAAGTCGTCTTTCCCCGTTTTTACCTCGTCTCTCGCTAAGATCGACATCCAGTCCCATACCCGTTCTTGCCATTGGATTCTCTCGGGGCGAGGATCGTGATTTACTTTGGTGCAACCATGTTCGCATACATGGCTTTCAAGTTGTTGAACAACCTGCACAAGTAGTCGGATCAGGAATACCAAAGGCGAGTAGTACTGATGTAAGGCCACGGGCCAATCCCGGCATATAGACTGCATAAACTGCATTGGTGGATATATCTTGGGGTACCGTTCAGGCGGCTAAATCCTGTCAGACAATCAAGGATGCATCTATTTTCAATATCCGATGCTCCTCATGCTCCTATGAATACAACGCCCTCCCCGGCACCTTCAGCAAACCGCTCTACTTGTACATGACCATCGGCCAGTACTGGTCCGGCGCATGCGGCACCTCGCCTCCGGGCTTGGGATGCCACCGCGTCGTCGGAGGCCTGGGCGGGAGGCCCGTCACGCCGAGCGAGGTCGTCGATGTCTTTGGCGAGATTCCGCCCGAGGTGAATGACGCAGGGACCGCGGCGAGGACGGTGGTGAGGGATGGGGTGGAGGGTTCGGACGTGGTGATGTCTGTCGATTGGGTGGCAGGGGCGGGAAGACTGGAGGAAATAAGGCAGAGTCGGAAAATCAGGGAACGTGGGAAATAGATCAAGTGACGGCGGGACATACGCCTTCTGTCCTTCCGGTGAAGCGAGGAGCAAACCCGCAAGTTTTTCCTGCGTGATCACACTGGTAGCCGGGAACTGACGACGAGTCTACGCAAAGACAAGAAAGATCACGTCAACGCCGTGTGCAGACACATGTCGCCTCTGGCCGGGTGAACATACATCTCGCTTAAAGTACTATATCGGAGCAGAAACGATCATCAGCAAACACTCTCGCATATCCTTTCGTCCAAAAAAAGCCCACGTACGGGATTGAACGCCACATCGCTCGCCTGGGTCGCGGGCGTTGCGTATCGTTCCTCCCGCGAGCCCGGTTGCGGGTATCGGTTCAGCTCGGGGATGGGCAGACCCGAGGAGATTTCAGGGTTGACTGGAGGGGATAAGGTGAGTATGAGAGGGAGTGATGGAGGGGTAAAAGGTACGTACCGACGAGGGCGTCACCTGTTTGTGTATCGTGTATCGGATTTGATATGGTCCAACATGAGAGAGGGCATGGCCCGTGAGATGCACGTGAAATTGTTGAGAAGAGGAGTGTACAGGACAGGAAGACAAAGGTCGCCTTGATCAGTCATCCACACTCGTTTCAGCCTCATCGGCACCCCTAGACGTACGGAACTTTTTCCAGAATCCCTATTTGGCGCAAAAGAAAAGATGACGGCAGTCAGCATTGTTCGGCCATTTCCTGTGTTGATCTGTGATTCTTCCCCTCCTCTCCTTGCGGCTCAAATAGGTAGCGCATCCCCTGCATGATGTCGGTGAACGCGACGAGCCCTCCCGTGCAATTCACAGCGCTCTCGCTCCGAGGCATGCCATATCGTGTTCGCTGCAAAACCTTCTTCCCGCCGTCACTATCCCTTTTCATAGCACCTGATCCGCCATTCATCCATCATATGGCTGCTGCTGGGATATGCAACGACGCGAACCGTCGAGTCGTTTTTGGCGGTGCGGTCGCAGAATCGTTCGGTATTGTCGGTCCCATGTCTACGTCCTCGTGTTGGCATCCTCCATCACACCGACAATCCCAATCCACGCCTTGACCAGACTCTTCCCGTCCTCCGCCCATACTTCCGCGTCCCGTTGACCCTTGCCGAACCCCGGAAACTCACCTTGGGATGGGCATGGTAAAGCGTATGGTCGGCCGACTTGCCGGCGAGTCGAACTGATGTAGCGAGCATGAATGATGAACCTCGTCGATCAAGCTGTGAACGTTTCCTATCCCGGTCCGTACCGTACCCTCACGTAAGATCTGTCTGTGTCTTGGACCACGCAACGGCCTCGTCGCGATTCGTCCTCGGAGCCTGGCTCGCGGGTCATGTGCGCCTGAGTTTCGCGCTTCTTCTGCCTGGGGGTGTATTAGGTAATCAGACCCCGCACGGAGCGCCCCCGGTGACAGCTCGAGTGACTCATCGTATCCTCGATTTCAGTCACCAGTAGGTACAAGCTAATTACTGTAAGCTAGGTGACCTGACCTGTCCTGCCATCTATCTCATCGCACGAATACTCAACATGTCCGCCCAACCCATCCGCACCACCGTCCTCGGCGCAGGCCTCTCCCTCTCCGCCTTCCACTACCCCATCATCACCTCTCATCCTCATCTCTTCACCCTCCATTCCGTCCTGGAACGTTCGGCCGATCTCACGCCCAACGAGTCAACGGGCAAGTCGTACACCAAGTCGTCGGCCAAGGATCGGTGCGGGGAGGACGTCAAGGTCGTCAAGACGCTTGACGAGGTTGTCGCGGATGACCAGGTCGAGTTGGTGGTGATTGGCGTGCCGAATGGTCTGCATTTTGATTATGCCAAGCGGTGCATCGAGGCGGGAAAGCATGGTAAGCGACCTATGCGCAAGCTTATATAAATCAGAGGTGCGCGCAGGGCTGATCCCGTGGTCTGTTGACAGTCATGTTGGAGAAACCCATGACGACGACATACGACGAATCGCTGCGATTGATCGAGATTGCAAAGAAGAACAATGTCGTTTTGACGACTTACCAGAATCGACGATGGTGAGCTACCGGTCAGACAGGCGTGTACGAGGGGATCTGACGCTATCTCAGGGACGCCGACTTTTTGGCGGTCCAAGAATTGATCAAGGACGGCAAGGTACGTAATCCGCACAAGTCCTCGGGGGCGCTCGCTCACGCCCTGTCCCTCAGCTCGGACAACTCAACGACTTTACCTCATCCTTTGACCGATTCCGACCGCAGGCGACCTCTTCCGGATGGAAGGAACAGCCCGGCGCGCACAACGATGCGCTGTACAACCTCGGTTCGCACGTGATTGATCAGGCGCTCGTTCTGTTTGGCAAGCCGGACAAGGTGACGGGGTTCAGCTTTAGCTTGCGGAGCGGCGAGGGACTGGATGATTCCGTATGTCGTGAGCATACGATATGACGGAAAAAAAGGAAACTGAAGGGCCGTCGCCCCCTCGACAGTTCGTCCTGCATATGCACTACCCCACCACCAACCCGGCCTCCACCCCCTACCCACTCATGGTCACCTGTCGCGCCTCCATGATCCGGGCGCAAGACCCTCAACCGCGCTTCAACATCACGGGCGACAAGGGCTCCTACATCAAGTTTGGGCTCGACCCGCAAGAAGGCGAGATGCGCGTGTGGACGCCCGAGAGTGGGCGGCGCGTCGGGGATGAGCAGTGGGGGCGCGAGGAGGAGGGAATGTGGGGCGAGTTGCAGACGGTCAGGGAGGGGAAGCTCGTCAAGGAGAAGTAGGTCGCGTTTTTGCCGCTCGTCAAGGACACACGCATCGCTGACGTCGAGTACTCGTGCAGGTATTCTACGCCGGCGGGATCATACCAAAAGATCTATCAAAATCTCCACGCCGCCATCCGAGAGGACAAGGAAAAGCTCATCGTCAAGCCGGAACAGGCCGCGCTGACGATGAAGATTATCGAGCTCGCGTTCCAAAGCTCGAGGGAGGGTCGGACGTTGAAGGTCGAGGTTTGAGCGCGTCGATGCGGATGAAGAGACAGGTATTATAGAGATATTGTGAGCACGCGTGCGCCATGATCAAAAGGCGCAATGACTACGACGGACATTAGGCATTTTACTTGCCCGTTGGGGATTGTCCGCTTCGCAGCGCACTTATTTGTATCGATATCCAGCCTTGCGGATCGATAATCTTGCAGCAAAAGACCAATATCCCTCCGTCTCACTCGAATTCACTCGAACTGGAAATTGACTCGGTCGCATCGAGTCAGCAAACGTTATTCGAAGCAATGATGGGTCGAGAACTTTCACTCTGGGTTCCAAGGATCTGGCATTCGATTGGCGTTTCTGGGGAGCGTTTACGTCTTGCAGCGCATCATGGTGCATATGCCTGCTTGAACACCCAGAGTTCTGACCGGCAAATAGACCTTCCCCAAGCGATCATCACCATTCTGCCCACGGATCTAAATTTCGCGTTCATATGCTTATGAAGCTTTCTCAAGTTCTAGTGGTGAATTCCCGCAACAGTACAACGCTCCAGACAGGTTCTCTCGCTATGCCCCAAGCGATCTACAAACTGGTCTATGGATTTGCTTTATGTCGGGTCCGCATCTGGGCATTTCGCTTCCGCTATTGGGAATCTCGGCAAGGGACGCAAAACTAGAATGATTTCTCCTTGTACCAGAAGAGGAAATGACGGGCATTCTAGACCATCGTCTCGACCCTTTGGAATTACCTGCACTCTTCGGAGGAAGGATGAATCAGGGGTCAGGTGAACCTGTCCCGCTTTCGGGTCCGCGTGTGCTTGCTGCCTTTGACAACTTTGACACCAAGTAGATACACGATAACGATCACATGCAGCACTTCGAAGGCTGTAGAATCCAGCGGGAAGTCAGTTATTAGGAAAGGCAAGTCCAGGCAGGGTTGAGGTCATCGACAAGTTGCCACCTCTACGCGCAGACAAGTACCTACAATCTTCCACACTCCTTTTTTGAAGCTTGTCTCTGACAGGTATCGTCATGATCAGGTATAGCAGCCTCAGACGCTTCTTCTATGTAAAACTGCTATCAGGATCGCACCCGCCTTTTGGCGCCAATCTGCGAGGACGATCAGGACTCAGGACGAATCGAAGTTTGTTGGGGCAGCGTGCAATGAGCGGCCTCACGACAACTCGGAATGATACAGCTTGCTCCTACCTGCGTTCCTGTGAATCATCTGGACGTCAGGCATGCAGTCGATGTGCCGCTCTTGCCAGAAATCTGCCTCCCGCATATAAGCACCGCGAATCGCTTGACCAGCACACATCCCTCGGCGGCTTGATCTACCACCCCTTAACCCGCTTCAATCGATCTGATTGATCGCAAACGAGTACGAGGTATCCTGAAGCTGGCCTTCAAGATACGGACTTCATAATTCGAGCCCAACTTCAAGCCGATTCAAGATATCGCTATGGCCATAACCTTCTACGCCGTCAGTCGCTTTTTATTGTGCTTGGTGTTTCTGGTGGACACTGTAACCAGTCAGCAGGGTGAGTTCAATAAACGCAAGGAAACACTCGACTGACAACTGCATCACCGCAGATCCCTGGCATATGGACTTGTATGTCATGAGGTGCTTTCGAAGGTTGCTAGCGTTCTGAGAAACCGCTGGTACAGCATTCCAACATTGGCACGGGAACAAATCGACCCTATTGTCAATCCTAATAAACGCAAGTCGTACTGGATCGCAGTGGTTGACAAAGTTGACATCTCTTCTCCTGCCAATAGAGTCCAGTCACATGCATAGAATTGTTGTACGTACTTGGCCGGAGACCGATGGTACCCATGGCAGTGTGACTGATGTCTGACGCCAGGGAGGAAGCAACTTCGCTGCATTCTACAATTACGATGATCTCAACGCTTCACCCTGTTCAACTGTGGAGCTTCAGCCAGACAAGTCGAACTACTGGATGGTGAGTTTTCTGTTTGCCGTTCTACAGATAGCTCACCTTCTCGTCGGGATAGCCGCAACTTTATTGGATAGTGAAACCCGGTGATCCCAAAACCACTTTTATTTCCATGCGGACCAATAACCGTTTCTACTATTTTCTGGGTCGGAACGTGAGTGTTCTATTCAGCAAGACAAGGTCATGAATACCTAACAATACTGATCCACACCTCGAAAGGATTACAATACCCCTGTTCAGCCTTTTCCAAAAGGATTGCGAATGATTACAGGGAATCCGATGTCGAAAAGCCCTTCCGTCCCGCCGTACCTTACGTTCCAGTGTCAAAGGACACCTAGCGATATCTACGTGGGCATTTTGGCGAGGACATGTCGAACGAACGAGAACTAAGATGCTACGTTATCAATATAGTACGGGCCTAACTGGAACTTCGAAACAAAGTGCAACACTGGGATCAAGACTGAACTCAAGTTCCCCTCATGGTAGGTCTAGCCCTCTAATTTCGCTAGACCGTTCTCTGATCAATAACGGCATCCAGCTGGGACGGTATTAACTTGTACAAGAAGGACCAATCGCACATGGCTGTATGTGCCGCTTTCATCCTCACCGACTCTGAAGCACTGACAAACTCCATAGTACCCGAGCAATCCCCCTAACGCTGGACGATGCCCACGAAGCCATCCCATACGGCTGCCCATGGTGCGACTATTGCTTATCATGCTGTCCCTTGCTATCAATACTGATTAGGTATGACTACTTCGGTGAACAGATCTTGCTCGAATACACATGGATGATCCCAAAAGTAGGCCTGGATCAGGTGATAAAAGGCCATCTCGCTTGGGCGAATGGGGACACCACCGGTAATGTCCATTGTCACGGATCTTGTCCTTCTCCATGCTGAAGTCAAAGCTGCGTTACGCCTTAGGTTACGCCATGCATGCCGATTTCGTTAACGGGCAAGTCCATATTCAAGTTTTCGGCACTGCTCTTCTACCAAGCTGACGTCAAGGACTCCCTGTTCGTGTGCAGCTGGGATATTGCGGTTCTCAAGAAAGCACTCAACGATCCACGATGTGTGAATCTGAATTCATCTCTGTCAGTGACACTTCTTGGTCCAGTCAAGCGCTTTAGCTCATCAGTCTTCGGTGCAGGCCATTCAAGAAATGCGCTGCATTTGAAGGGATGTTCAATGCGGAAAAGGCCAAGGCTTGCAAACCTGCCAGAGGCATACTGGTAGAGCCTACAGGTAATGGCGACGACGTAGAAATCCCAAAGCTACCCGGATGCAACCCTCTATGTTAGTCTTTTCGTCGAATCTTCGTCACGCTGATTGCTGATCTGGCTACGTGCAGGGGCGGATGGACCGAAGCCGACGTGCAATCCTCCTGTTGCGCCTCTCGACGTCAGTCATTTAACCGGCGAGGACGGGCCATACGTGGTCGATCGTGATGATCAATTCAACCCAAACTTGGCATCAGTTGGCAGTACCTGGGCGAAGGCCGGCTGTTTCGAGGATTCAAAGACAAGTCCCCCTTTCAATGGTGCGATGGAAGGGTACTATGACGAGAAGAACTTGACTGTCACGCAATGCACGACGCTCTGCGGTAAGAGCAATAAGAAAGTCGCCGCTATGATGAAGAGAGGTTCAACTATTGGTTGGGTAAGTCTTCGAATTGAAGGGATAGCCGATGAAAGCTTATCGAAAGACCTGGGCCGTTTAAGCTATGCCAATGTGCCGACACGATCGCTTCGACTGCGCTTGTGGCTCCGGATTCCTGTTACTTGACCTGCCCAGGTAAGTTGGGTAGCGTCGAGACCTCGTGGGTGATGAGATTTGACTGCTACAATTGGACAGGCGACAAAAACCAGATATGTGGCGGCTCGTATAACTGGGTCGTACATTACACGAACCAGCCAAGCGTCGGAGGTCTCGGCTGTTACCGCCCACCATCCGATGCGAATGCCGATAACCTAATGAAGGCCGCGACTCACAGCTTCAAGTCGGACACCATGACTAGGTCGATGTGCCTGTCGGCCTGCGCCGCCAAAGGAGCGAAATGGGCAGGCTTGATGAATGGTAATACGTAAGAAGCTGTCCGTCTGCATCTTTCGTTCGTATCGCTCATCCTCCTTTAACAGATGCTATTGCGGAGAGGAGTACAAGTTTGGGAAGGGTGTATACGTGCCAGATTATCAATGCGACAAGCCATGCCACGGTAAGAGCGACTTCATTGGTATTGCTTGATATTGTCTCTGATCCTCGTCCAAACAGGCAATAAACAAGAGACGTGCGGGGGCAGCAACGCGCCGAGGTTGCAGACTCTCCCTGTGTCTAATACAGCCGTCATAGCGCATAAACGAATGCTAAAGAGAGCTGCTCTTCCTCGAGAGGTTCACTAGGCACACGCGCTGTCAGCTCGGCAAGCGATAATTGAACGATTCAGGCCTGCTGGACATGGCCTAACCGCCAACGAAAAGGCAACCGAGAATGACACATTGTAGATCTGTAGGCGACGGAAACATAATGTTGTATGATGTCGAAAGCTGTAAAAGCTGACCGTCAGCTCATTCAAAAATCATACACGGACCAAGCAATACGCCTCTTCAGGCAAACCAGTCGGGTGCATTTCGACGTCAATAGTAAAACAGGCGAAAGGACTCTACAAACTTCTAGGCGCCTACAACGGTCACGCGTATTTACACCTTGCATACAACGAAGAGTTTTTCCTTGCGATTTCCTGGCAACTTGTTACACGTCGCGCTTCTTCATTCGATAATGCAACACTACATCTGCTGCAGAGGGTAGATCCAGACCCGGTCCTCTTTTTCCATGTGTGCCAGGATTGTTCCAGATGAAGTGCTTCACAGCGGCCAACGTCATGTCGAGCGGGACGACGACGCCATCGCACAAGATCTCCAGGGCTTCCGCGGGATATGTCGCATCCGGGATGGCTGTAGAGTCCTGACTCGTGCGGTTTGCAGCGGCAAGAGCAGCCTGTTCGACAGCCATAAATTTTCCGGGCGCTTTGGCGCTGAGTGGGGTCACTGTCATGCCGTCTGCCTGCACCTCCATCTTGGCAGGTGCAGTTGCGGGTCGTATACGTCCGGAAGATATGCTGGCGATAGATCCACGCCGCGAGACGGCCGAGAGATCGATTCGTGGACAAACCTGATTGACAACCATGTCAGTGCGTGTCTCCGTAGGTCATTTGGGAGCACCTACATAAGCAGTGATCTTGCCTACTCGGACAGTCTGGACGGCTGACAACCGTGAAGTGCTAGATGCATGTAGAGTCAGCTATGTCAAGGGCAGTGGCTCTTAGGACGCACGAAGCCGGCAAGGCAGGCAGTCTGTCTTGCTCTTCCGCATCGGGCCAAGGTTCGAGAATGAATGTCAACTTTTTCGGATCGGCAGCCTTGATCCGACCTGTGAAGAGGAAGTCGAGAAGCCAGATAGGTGCGGCCATCTCTATTGCTTCCAGATCACGCTCGACTCGCGAGACCATACTGCGATAGGTGACAGCCCAAGCTCCAGCGTCTTGATTGGTCTCCGAGATGATGACAGCGGTCTTCTCCGGGAAATCGTATGGTGGAGCCTCGGTGTAGAAAGGCGGGCTGAAGGGATGAGAGCGGAGCTCTTCCAAGCTGCGCAGCTGCTCTGCCTCCTTGTCATCGGATTTCGAGACCTATAGTTCGGTGAGCACACACATCGTCTTGCTCCAACCATATCGGGACCCACCTCGGTAGCGTCTTCGTCATTGTCTTTCGGTGACATCAAAGCTCCGTTGCCCTGACCCGAAGTCTCTGTTGAATCGCTCGCCTTCTTGCCCTTGCCACCAAAGCCCTTGAACTTTCCCATAAAGCTAGCCTGAGATCCACCAGGAGTTTGGGGGACAGTGGAATCGGGACGGCGGGTAGGTGACGGGTCCTTCGTGCCATTCGGGCCGGGAGTTGTCGCTTTGGACTTCTTCGACGGAAACGAGAAGTAATCTTTGCCGTTACTCGAGTCACCTCGCGGTGACTTGGCGGCGGAAAGTGCCGTCGACGCGGGAGTCGTACTTTGCGAGGTGCCACCCATTCCAGGGGATTGAGGTATAGTAGACAAGGTATGACCCGGATGGCTCCCGTTGGTACGTCCCCGATTCACCCATGCGTGGAGCTTTGGTGCAGAATCCGCGGGCGAGTTTGCGGGCAAGATTGCCGGCGTGGCAGCAGGCGTTGCAAGGCCGACCATCAACCCCCCTGGAGTCATCGGAGTAGCGCTGTTTGTGGACTGGGCTCTTTGCCTAGTACCGCTGATGGCGTTACCGATAGAGATATAGGTGGGCGCGGCGCCGCGTTGCAGAGCGCGCCCGGCAGGAGCGGAAAGATCGCTCGCATCTGATGCTTGCTGTTGGAATTTGGCAGCCTCGGCAGCCTCCGCCCGGGTGAGACCGGCAAACAGATTGGC
This sequence comes from Naganishia sp. PT2105A-2, assembly GCA_023628115.1. Classification (NCBI taxonomy): domain Eukaryota; kingdom Fungi; phylum Basidiomycota; class Tremellomycetes; order Filobasidiales; family Filobasidiaceae; genus Naganishia; species Naganishia sp. PT2105A-2. The sequence continues at coordinate 33,561 of JAMALG010000065.1, read as the reverse complement.
CAAGACCCATTTGCCGAGATTGACTGGTAGCGAAAGGAGTCAGCTAGGTGATTCGTTATGATCAAGAGTGGGTGCGCAACTCTACGTACTTCTGTCTTCAGGCCTGAATTCGGGATCATTTGCGTAACCGACCTGGTCTGCGTATACCTCGGCGTCCCAGCATGTCGCTTCTTCCAAGTGCACGGTAATGTCGCCGTTCTTGGTATCGAGCTGGCACCATTGTCGGACAAATGATTGACCGTCAATCTGAACTGCAATCAGATCCAAAGCCTCCTTGGAATCCACTTCGCCGTCGGCATTATAGACGAGTCCATGATTCGCCTTATAGATCTCCTCGATCTCCTCGTCTCTGAAAGTGCCGACACAGATCCCTTTGACGATGTTGAAGATCGAAACTTTGCCGGCGGTATCCAAGGTCAGAACATGTTGACGGTCATTAAGCATCTTGGCCCGAATCAACCCGGGCCGTCCTCGAATGATCGCTTGTGGCGCTTGACGCAGCGGGACGGCATCAGATGCAGCGTCACGATTCTCAAACTGGTTCTTTGCGATTTCGGCGGGATCCCGGGCCGACGTTGCGGCACGCGCAGAGGGGAACATGCTGGCTTGGGACGGTCCGCGTGCGTGGCCGGGAGCGAGGCGAGGATCCGTCTCTCGAGGCAAGGATACGGCTGAGGCTGTGTAGAGTGACGCGCCACGAGAAATGGAGCCGCGACTGAGAGATGGGTAGGGACCAGACTTGTCAATGACGCCGAGTGAGATCATGCTGCGGAAAGGAACTCCAGACGGTGATAGATTTGGGCCACTTCTTTGGTCAACCGAGGCGGTAGGTGAAGGCGCAAATGCCACGGCCCGCTCCTTGGGCGCAGGATCCAGGAATGGATTTTGGGAACCCAAGATACTTGCCGGTTCCGTCTCTCTAGTGCCCAATCGCGAACTGTCTGCCTCTTTCGCGGATCCAAGAAGGTCTGCGTGATCCGGACGACTCATTCGTCCCCGAACATCCTCCCACCTCGCGATATCCGCGCTCGCCGTTGCAGTCCAAACCATTTCGTCCTCAAGACACTCGATTCGCACAATGCCTTGCGTGCCCTCACGTTCGCCGCGCCGTCGTTCACACCGCGCAAGGAGTGTGCATTCGCCCTCGCCCCAGTCGGCCGTGATGCCGCTGAGGTCAGTAACGCAAAGATTCCCGGCTCGATCTCCAGAGAAGAAACGTTCGAGATTGGGGTGCGAAGAAGCCAGAGACCATATTGGCGCCGAGTGATGAGTGAACGTGTGAATGCATCGTTGCGCTGCGAGAGACCACAGTCTTGAAAAGGAATATCTATCAGCCGGCGTCCACGAATGATGGTGAAATACGTACTTGACCGTCGAATCCGAGCTGCCTGACAGCATCTACAGCGCAAGTCTATAAACGCCCGAAAATCGCCCCAAGAACCAAAACTCACATAGCGCCCATCCTCGCTCATCAACAGAGCCTTGACATTATCCGTATGCCCCACCAGCTGACCCGCACCGCTGCGCGTCCCCGAAGCACCAGCAGTAGGCACACGCGGATCCCAAAGACGAATAATCCGCTCCGGTGTTCCGGACGCCAGGAGCGTTCCCTGTAAGTCTACCGTCGTACGCAGCCTTTAGCGCTTTTCTCGGCAAGTCGGGAGGGGAAAGACTCACTGCTGACGAGCGCGTAGACGCTCCCCTTGTCTCCGCCATTTGCAAGACCGGCATCGGCTTCCCCGCCCACAGCGAGGCTCGCGATCGGGGCATACGGTTTCGGGCTGTGAATGTCCCAGACGTTGATCTGGCGGTCAAGTCCTCCAGAGAAGAGCAGTGACGGGTGTGGGCTATTCGAGGCTATTGATAAGCTGGGAAGGGGCGAAGGAGAGAAGATGAAACGTACGCGTATGCTAGACATTTGACGTAGTCCTTGTGAACGCCGACCAGTGCGGGCTGATCGTGTTTCTCCTGTGAGTGAGGCTGCCATGCGCGAATGGAGCGGTCCGATGACGCGGTAATGACTACAAGGAGATTGTCAGTAGGGTGACGCGGGCCGACTGTGGGAGAGCGACTTGCCAGTTTGGCCTTGATTGACAAGAAGCAGGTCATTGACCCAATCTGTGTGGGTCTGGAGCGATTGTCGAAACTTGGGTTGCTGAAAATGAGAAATCAGCACACGGCGATCACTCTACACAAGGGGATAGACTGACACCTAGTGATCCGCCATGTATGGCCTCCCGATCCACGGTCCACTTTGCCGAACCATCGTCTTTCCCCTTTCTTGATACAGCATCTCCACCAGACCTCGCATTTCCGCCAATAAATCCAAATTCGGAATCATCCTCTTCGCCCTCATCTTCGTCATCCAACACTCCGATCCTCTCCCACTTGACGTACTCCTCCTCGGCACCCTTCTCGGCGCGTTTCATGGGTACGCCCTGTTCCCAGCTAGCCACCAATCCATCCCTGCCTCCCGTATACAGAATCCCCCGGGGCGCATCCTGCCCATGCAAAACCGTGGTTGCATCCAGCGCCAAAGCCGTCACACCGAGACAATGCGCCGGATGCGTCGCATCGGGAGCCTCGGCCTGTCGAGGCGTCGTCGTCGTCGTTGTCGTCGGAAAGACGCGATACGCCGGCGCCGCACGACCGATCTGGTCGTGTTGCGGCGGCGGTAAGCCGAGCGCCGGAGGGGCCGTTGACGGGGTCGCGAGCGTGTATGAGACTCTCTTGCGTGTCGCCATCGTGCGTGGAGGCCTTGGTCGGTGGGCTGACTGGCGGGAAGGAGAAGACAGGGAGGAGATGTTTATAGGTCCGGGCGTCGCATGTGGGGGATCGTCATTTGAGACATGGCGAAGCCCGGCAACCATCCGCCGCAGTCATCGGCACACGCCGGATCGTAAAAGCGGAATAAAAGCTCCCGTGAATTCCATCAACTGGACAGAATATCGTAATATCCGAGCCAATTTTTGCTCTATTCGGTGAAAGCTGATTATCTTGGATTTAATTTACTGACAATTCCGTACCATGGGATAGCTCTGTCGCGGTCGGGAACGTCATCGCGCAGAGGATTATCATCTTGAACGCGGCTGCCCGATCCGGTCCCACGACGGTCATTGCAAACACTCAACACACACACACCATGGCAACGGAAGGCGACAAACTATTCCAGCAGGCAACCAAGAAAGCCCAATCATCCGGCGGCTGGTTCTCCTCGGCGTCATCCAAACACGAGGCCGCGGCGGACCTCTTCCAGCAATCCGCCAACGCCTACAAGGCCGAACTCAACTTTTCCGCGGCCGGTCAAGCGTTCTCGAGCGAGGCCGAGCAGAGGATCAAGCAAGGTGATGCGCAGCATGAGGTCGTTCAGGCGTGGGTGAATGCCGGAAGGTGTTTCAAGAAGACGGATCCACCAAAGGCGGTCGAGGTGTTGGGCAGGGCCGTGACGGGATTGGTCAAGCAAGGGCAGTTTAGGCAGGCCGCGGACAGAGAAAAGGAGGTGAGTCCAGGTGGTCAGGAGGACAGTGCGATTAACATGGACGAAGTCTGGGTCGGGCGAGAGGATCATGGCTGGGATGCGTCGCATCAGAGATGAGATTACAGGAAACCTATAAAGCTTGATCAAGGTACTTCCTCCTTTACGGCGGAGTCCTAAGCTTGCAGGAGGGACAGGCGTAGTCAATAGCAGCCCCGCCGTATTTCGGCTGGGGGGATTACAATGCTCAATACGTCGGCTGCCAGACGAACTCGTAATTGATCTGACCCTTCTTCTCACCGTCAGATCGCTCAGATTTGGGCACAAGACAATCAAGACATGATGAAAGCCCGCGATAGCTTTGTCCGTGCAGGCGAATGGTACAAGCAGGAAGAAGCCAATGCGTACGTCCCAAGCTTGACCTTCTACCGTTTGCGACTTACCGACACCTTTTCGTCCCGTAAAGTACCGCCAATCAATGCTACCAGCAAGCAGCAGAGTACTCGGCCGACCTCGGCGACTTTGGTCGTGCGATTGAGCTCTACGAACAAGTCGGGGATTGGAGTCTTGCGAGCCCGTTGACCAAGTATAGCGTCAAGGAGTACTGGCTGCGCGCCTGTTTGTGTGCCATGGCGATGGGCGTAAGTGCTTCTGCAGGCTAGCATTCCAATGACAAGCTGAAAAGTCCTTCACGACAGGACCTCGTCACCTGCAACCGCCTACTTACGACATTCGCTCAAAAGGACGTCACCTTCCCGAGCACCCGGGAATACCAGCTTGCCGCTGCAGTAATGGACGCGTGCGAACAAGGCGATGTCGATGCCTTTACGCAATCCGTGTACGACTATGATCGAGTGACAAAGTTGGACAACTCAAAGACGGGAATCTTGTTGAGGATCAAGAAGGGTCTGGAGATGGAGCAGGATGGTCTGACGTAGCGTGACTGGGTGGGAGTGCACATGAATGAGTGACTAGCTACAATTTCCTTTGTAATCGATATGCTTATATACCAGGCTGAGTGACATTGCCTGTTCATCGGATGCTTCATGTTCCGGTTGGGAGCATATGGCAATCACGAGACATACCTATCAAGGTATTTCTCGGTCAAACCAAACAGCCGAGAGCCGACACCCGCTATCCCCTAGCGGTCCGCTTCGTACTGGCCCTGGAAGTCAGCAGATCAGACTGAAACGCCGATGGCAATGTCCGACAAGGAAAGTTCTGCTCATATTCAGACTTTCATGGAGGCATTGATTTCGAGAAGAGTATCAGCTCTCCATTCAAACAAAGATTGCCCAGCACAGGAAAGATCTCACGGTAAAGCAATCAATGTGCTTTCAGACATCCGTCGACCGACAAAGCATGTGCCAAAAGGGTTGCCTTTCTCGTCTGTGCCAAGGGGAGCCGTCGCGATTGGGCACTTGTAGAAGAGCAAGAGATTCTTGTCTCAGGCCAATCCTAACTCTACAGGTAAACCGACTGACCCATCGAGTGCCGCCCAGCGAGTAACAGCGTAGTTGGCTGGCGCTACCAAGGCATCAAGTCCATACTTTCCCATCATGGCTTGCACCCCTGGCTGCTCGACAAGGTATTCGACTGATTCCAGTTGGTCAGCAGTCCGCATGGCTATCAAAGCGAGAATGACACTTGCCCAAGCGAGATAGGATTCCACTAGAGTCACAATTCCACTCGCAAGCATTTGCAGGTGTGTGCTCGAGAGCGGGACCATCGGCCAGGCACTAAAGTCTTGGGGTCTCAGATTGCGGCGACAACGACGCCAGAGGACAAGTTGCTTCACAAACCTTCGAAATATCAGTATCCCCCATAGACGTCTCTCTAGTCTGGCCTTGAGTAGTCAATCCGTCGGAAGCTTCGCCTCTCATCGCCCAAGAAGGTGATCCTCACTTTGCGTAACTTTTTGTACCTAATTGCCGGCCGGAGGAAAGCCATAATCAGGATATCAAGAAAGGGATAGTGCGACCGGAGATCACTACCTGATGAGGTCTTCAAGTGTTTCGATCTTGGTCCCTCGGTAAAGAGCGGGGTCGTTTCCAAAGCCATCTTCATAAACTTGTTCGGTCCCACCCTCGAAAGTCTCGGTGCCCTTTCATTGTCGTCAGAGAGCTGTTTTCAATTCCATCATGGATCTCTGCCCCCAGCTGTTCCATGCGAAGGATTGCTCGGTCGAAATCGTCGATTACCATTTCGATAGATATATCATCGCTAGTATGAGACGGCAAGTCAGCGGAAAGTTGAACCATACTGAGGACAGCTTCAGATTACCTGAAATTTCCCCAGCATTCCGCGGCAAAGATCTCGTTGGGAAGCACGCCTAATCGCTTCCCGCCAAAGTTGGCAAATGGTATCGCGTGTGCTTCGTTTATTCGCGTGTTTCCACCTCCCTCTTCTCGTTTGCCTCAGGCTGTTCGTTTTTGGATATGGGAGTCACGAAGTATCGGTGCGATGAATCTATCGGGTCTGTCGTCGCCAGGGCCATCAGCAGGATCGCCGAATCATAAACGCTCTTTGCCACCGGGCTGGAGTCGCCCGTTTCGTAAAATGAGCCCAGACAAGGTGTCTGTCAGATGGCAAAGCATGCATTGCGGGAAGCTGGTAGGATGACATCTGCTGTCGCATTTCCAGCGAGTGCTGCGGCGGCAAATCCTACTGCGACTGCCACAGCGCCTCCAGAGGATGGCGAGTCAAGTTTTCCGTACGCCGATTTGCAGGACCTGCACCTGGATTCTTGCGTATCGCCTACATCGCTGCGGTATCCTGGAAGATAAGTCTTGCCCAAGATGATGGCCCCGCAAGCGCGAAGCTTGTTGACCATCTTTGCTTGCGGTCCTGCGTGAAGCAGGCGTGAATGTATTAGTTCGGCGTTCTCCTCAAACGGCGCCTCCGTTAACGACGAAGACTCACTCACCCAGCTCAGTATCCGTACTCTTGGAGTCCTTGACCAACAGGGGATGACATGTAATTGACTAAGAGCCATCTTATATCCCGATATATCGTTATTTTCCACATCGCGAACTGTCTTCTAACGAGCGGAATGTACTCCATTGTCACGCACTACGTCGAAATGTTGAGCTGTAGCCATCAACCTGGTTCTAGGCTCTAGCTTGACGACTGCATAAAGTTCAAGGCCCTTCTCGTTGTTGTCTTGGATCCGCTGCTGAGGGACACAAGGGGTGTCAGCATAACTGCATCCAGGCGGTTGTCTGAGCTCACCAGGTAATCCCTGCACGAGTTGTTCACTTGTCAGGGATCTAGCGGAGAGATAAGCTTGTAGCTGTTCGATTGTCGTAGTTATAAATTCACCGAGGCTGCAAATGATTTTTCGCTCATGTCGTTCATGGTACATAAACAGTAAGGACTTCACAGCAATTAGGTAGATTTGCTTGCCATTCCTTTCGAAAGCAATGCTTTTATAACGCCATGACGTCGGCCTGAAGGCCCAAGCCTTATTTGTCCCCCTTTCTCGGACCACAGCACCCCAAAGTTCGTCAAAGATGACAGATCAAAGGATCACATCGTTGCCCGTTCACGTGTTGATTGATGATCACATGTGACGCAATCCATATACAAGTCGAGAGTCTATGCACAACAAAATCCTAAAACAAGCAGATGACAATGCTCATGGTCCGCCCAGAAGAGTCAACATCCCCGCGCCTACAGCTGCGCCCAGGACCGCAAGCGTGGCAGTCCGCATGTGGAATGTCGAGCGTTGCTGTGCGGACGATGCAAGTACAGGCATATCCATCGCCCAAGTTCTGTGCGGCACAACGGCAAGGGGTCAGCGAGGCGGCAAATGGGGGAATACTTATGGAACGTACGCAGTTGCATAGAAGCCTCCTGCTGTGGCTGTGTATGATGGATCGATTGGGATAGCTACTTTGACGCCCTATAGTAACAGACAACGATCATCAGCGTACCGCCATAATGATAAGAACGAGCTCAGGTGAAAATGCCTATACTTACTGCCTTCTTGCAGATGACCGCTCCAAACTCGCGCGCATACTGTACGTCCCAAGGGTTCGTACACTGTGAGACGAGACACCTGCCCATTGCTTGCAGGTAATCCTTTGAGACGGTCGCGGGCCGTGGTCAGCCAGATGAGCTCGGATCGAGAAGAGGATAGCCGACATACAGGGTATTCGCAGTTTGCTTGAAGGTTGTATGGGCTGTTGGCGTGATCTGACATCCATGGAGCGGGTATCACCTGCGTTGTGTACATGTGGCAGTTGTACCAGCATTCTGGTCGAGGCTACACATCAGCGGTGTGTCGTGGTGAGGAGATGCAAAACTCCAACCACTCACCTGATACGTCTTTTCCGTTGACATTCAGATTGAACTGCTTCGCCACGGTCGATCCTCCGGCCGGACTGGCCGACACCGGCGACAAAAGGAGTAAGAGTCCGCAAAGGACGCTCAGGATCCATGTACTGCGCAGGCCCGATGTCATGACGGAGGGCATTGATGACTGATGCAGACGGTCGGGAGACATGACGGACTTGATGAATGGGTAGGGTAGACTTGATGGTCGTGCTGGCGGGGATGGCTCACGAGAAAGCTGGCTCGAGGGGCGTTGATGGGACCATGGTGAATATATTGGATGCCGACAATGATGGAAAAGGCATGGTACGCATTGTCCAGCTGGGCAGAGGGCGAACAATCAAATCGTCGAAATGAACAATGCGTCGAACAGACTGGCCAGTCATGTCTCAGTCTCATTTCTTGGCTTGCTGCCGGAGTTCCCTTCCGGGATAAAGGACCCGCTTCACGCGCTTTGATTTGGTGCGGAACAAGGCCTTGCGTCTGTCACCCCCTTGCGTTGCAGTTCTTCGCCGCATAACCTTGAGCTGTCACCGAAGCTTATCTGGCGATTAACCTTTCAAGGTAGCTGTTTCGTGTCTGCGAGTCGTCGATAATCTTTGCGAGTTTGCATAGCTGTTTGCATAAGATGAAGAGCTGTTTGCATAAGATGAAGAGCTGTTTGCATAAGATGAAGAGCATATTAGGTGAGTATATCTGAAGCTGCTTCGGCGGCTTTGTCTTTGCCTGGAATGCATAATTTTCGAAGGGTTGTCGTATGAACAGAATCTCGAGCCTACAATCTGATCACTCCAAGTCCTGTATATCTAATTTTCGTCGTCCTCATTGCATTCTCAACCAATTAGTCCAGCTTGTTGGCCATTCGCCCACCAAGCATGTTGTCGTCAATTCCGATACCGACCATGGCCTCTCCGATGCCGCTGCTGACTTCGGCCAGGATCTGTTGTATCGAGGAGTGAGCGAGGTCCGGGAATGTGGCCAAAGATGGGAACGCACCTTGGGGTTCTGGTAGTGGGTGACGGCCTGAACGATAGCCCTAGCCCTCAATGCGGGATCGCCCGACTTGAACTGAATCAACCAGATATCAGCTCGTGCAACAAGTCCCACAGAATGCACGTTGTACGTACGATACCGGAGCCAACAAAGACACCATCCATACCCATCTGCATCATCAATGCAGCATCTGCCGGTGTGGCGATACCACCAGCGGCGAACAAGACGACTGGCAAACGCTTGAGCCGCGCGGTCTCCTTCAGGAGGTGGAAGGGTGCTCGGAGGTCCTTGGCGTAGGTGTACAGTTCCTGCAAGCCGCACCGAGTCAGCATGAGAATGGCAATTGAGAAGAAAACAGCATACCTCTTCACTCATGGTGGATGCTCGGCGGATATCGGCGTTGATGGCTCGAGCGTGTCTCACAGCCCTGTCACGCGGAACATCAGCATTGATCTTCCCCTATATTCCATGGCGCTTACTCAACAACGTTACCACTTCCGGGTTCACCCTTACTCCGCACCATACTCGCTCCCTCCGAAATTCGTCGAAGAGCCTCTCCGAGGTCCTTGGCTCCGCAAACGAACGGCACCTTGAACGGGTGCTTCGAGATGTGGTGCTTGTCGTCGGCCATGGTGAGGACCTCGCTCTCTGCGAGATAACAAAGTTAGTGAGAAGTGGCTTTGATGCCCGATTCACATACCATCGATGTAGTCAACACCAACGGCTTGCAGGATCTGAGCCTCGACCTGCGGAAGACTTGGGTAAACATTCCAAGTTCTGCGCTCAATGATTGACATACAATGTGGCCGATCCGGGCCTTGGCCATGACGGGGATGGAGACGGCATCGATGATTTCCTTGATCATTTGCGGGTCGGACTGCAGAATAGGGGATATCAGCGACCATGGCGTTGCGACCCCCATGTGCAACATACCATTCGAGCGACACCACCGTGAGCTCGGATATCAGCGGGGATTCGCTACACAAACGCATGAAATCAATAGATGTAGAATTTATAACGGCAACGCTGCTCACCTCCAAAGCCATAACGGCGACGGCCCCAGCCTCCTCAGCGATCTTTGCCTGTTCAGCGTTCATGACGTCCATAATCACGCCACCCTTCAACATTTGCGCCAATCCGACCTTGACACCGAAGGTGCCGGTACCGACAGAGGCGCCCTTGCCCGTCGCATCACCACGCGATGGCAATGGAACGGCATTCTGAGCCTTGGCGACAGAAGGGGTGCTAGTTCCCGAGGCTGAAGAGCCGTTGGGCAGGTGAAGGTTTCCGTCCTTGTCGAGAATAGCGGGAGAGTCCATTGTGATGCGTTTTGCAGTACAGAAACCGACGGAAAGGAAATACCAACCAACCCGAACTTATATATTTTCGCCCCAACTCCGACATCGAGTCAATTGCCGCCATCCGGATGATCTCTTGGTATCCCACATATCAGCATCCGCAGCCGCGTGATGATCGAGCCGCGAGATTCGATATCCCGTCGAGGTGGAGAGGCGCACAAGAGCTACGCGCGCGACGCAGCTGGCGACGCACGCGGAACTTTTATCTCGCAAACCTTGGAAATCGGGTGCAAATTTCGACGTCTCGGAGGGCCTGGACGGTCGCGGGACGCGGGCGATGTTATCGAGTGCTCAGGTGATGAGATGGCCTGTCTTGCAATCGGATCTCGTCGTCGCCTGTCGGAGGCGGTGGCGTAGACATCGTATATTTGGGTTGTCTGGGGCATGACTCATCCTCTGCTCGCTCGTTCGTAACCAGCTAGCTTCGCAAATACGCGGACGCGAGACCTGGCAAAACAATCACATGAATACACGAGCGGCATCGCGAATCGCGAAAAGGCGGTATGCGCGGTACGCTTAAGGCAGTTACAAGACGATAAATGAGTGATTGGGAGGGCATGGGAAAGACGGTATCCTCAGCTCATAAACATTAGCACGAATCGAATTACCCTTTCAGAATTCTCAGCCTCTTCCTCCTCATTCAGCGCGTGCACAAGACATTGGATACTGATCCATTACAACTGATATATGCGATGATCACGCTTAATATGTTGATGCCGTGATTACTCCTCCGGCACGAAACTCAAAACCTCTAACACGGTCTTGCCCTGCCGCTTGCACAGGATGGCACACTTGTCATCCCTGAAAGTGACCCGCCACACGGCTTCACAGGGCTTGCTCAACTCGCGTATAAAGTTGCCAGTCTTGACATCCCACAGCTTGACGCGTCCATCATTGCCGCCGCTCACGATGAACCGGTCGTCAAACTGTAGGCAAGTGACAGAGTTGTCGTGCGCGCAGATCCGCTGCAAGCAAGTATAGTTGACAAGATCGAAGATGATGACTCGGCCGTCGGAGCCACCAGTGACGAGAGTATCATTGGATAGTTGAAGTTGGCCGACAAGTGAGGTATGGCCCTGCAGCAAAGCGACGCATTCACTAGATACAGATGCGTTCAGTGCTCGTTCTACGCACAGCTGTCGGGAAGCTTACCCGGTAGCGGCAGACCAGATCCGCACGGTCGAGTCTAGACTCCCCGTCGCTACCCGCTCTCCGTCGAATGCGACCGCATAGATCTGATGGTAATGTCCACGAAGGACTTGCAAGCATTCTCCCGTATCGAGGTCCCAGATCTGCAAACATACTTAGTCAGTACTCGGAAACCATTTCGCTACAACAAACTTACACGACAGGTACAGTCATAACTACCACTTGCCACCTGGTTACCCGCCACTTCGATGCAACGAACGGAATGCTGATGGCCCGCAAGCGTATGCATGAGTTCGCCTTTTTGCACATCCCAAACCTTGAGACTCGAGTCCCGTGACCCGGAAACGGCGACAGGCCTGCCATTGATCGTTTTCATGCACCTTATCGTCGATGTGTGTCCTGGAAGCGTATGCAAGCATTGCCTACATCGAAAAATCGTGAGCATATGCTGAGACAGGACCCTCGCTGCGACATACCCTGTTGTAACATTCCATACCTTGACATCACGATCACACCCTCCACTGATGATGATCGCGTCCTTCTGGCCCCAGCCTTGAGCCGCACCACAGACATCGCTCTGTTGCATCCTTCTCGCTCGAGGCGACGCCTCGGGATACCCTTCGTCCATCATCGAGGTGTATGCTCCGTCGCCATCGTCGTGCGAATCAGAACGGAACGGCCGTGACGTGGATTCGGACGCGCCTGCCGTGGGCCTTGTGGCGCGATGCGTAGATGAATGCGGTCCAGAGCGCCAAGATGCGATGCGGCGTTTTTTGATCTTGGATGGTCCGCCTTGATCCATGTCGCCGTCAAACACGTCTGCCGGCGAAGTGGCCTCAGGCGAGATTGAGCCCTCTTCGACTTTCACGCCGTTCTCCTTGGCAGCCGAGACCAATGTGAGACACCATACCCCGAGCTCGTGCCCTGTCAACGTGCGCAGGAAAGTTCCGTTGTGAGCATTGAAGATGTGGATCTTGCTGTTGGCCATTCCGATAACGATGTAGTCTTCATCGACAGCAAGCGAGGTGACTACCCCGTCGTCCGATGAGGTATGAGACGAGAGCAATCTCCCGCCACGCAGCCAGTTTGATTCTTGATGACCGAGTCAGCACTGGGGCAATGACGCGCGTGCTGGACTCACCCGTCAAATACGCTCGTTTGAAATGCGCCTTGTAGGAAAATTTGGCCGCTTCAAAGTCCTCGCCGTCGTATCCCACACCGTATCCGCCAGTCCCAGCAGACGGCCCCACCAGAGACCTAGCCGTACTGGCGACGACGCTGGGCAACGGTGTCTGCTGTCGATGATGGTTGTCGCTGTTCTGGTTATCCCAGACCGAGGGAATCGCACCAGGGGCATCAGTGAGGGTGGTATTGTTGAAAGGGTTGTATTCCGCTGCTGATACCGAGACGCTCGGTAATGCGGGAGCATCATGTGTGGGGCTCGACGGTGCCTCATTCTCCATCTCATCTGGCCCAATTTGCTGAAACACGGGTACGCGTGACGGTTGCGGCGGAGGCGGCAAAGGAATCGCCGCAGCGTCCGCCCTTATTCTAGCACCCAAGCGCGACCCGTAGATCGCAGTGGCGCCCGGGACATTAGGAACGGCATCGACCTCCATCAAGCCGCTATCTCTTTCCACACGGCTGGCGGCAAACATTTGCGGATTCGTGATCCCGAAGGCGGGGCGCAGGGTGTTCTCGCTGCCGGGAATCGTTTCGGGGAGGTCAGAGTCGACCTGCGAAGTGGATGCGCCGAAAGGATTGTCTTGCGCGTCGTGAAGGTGTAATGCCATCGCAGTGCGACGTGGGAGGATGGCAATGTTGGGCGCGTTTCGGGAAGTAGGAGGTGGGGGTGTCGCAAAGGGTGAAGAAGCGCTTGCCGGGAGCGGTGAAAGAGAGACTGGTCCGGCGTGAGACGACGACGCGGAGTTTGCTGGACGACGATGCTGCGCTCCGTCTGTTTGAAAGCGATGCCGCTGGCACATTTCCTTCCATGTCTGTTCGTCTTCGAGAAGGCGCCGCCAGTACCGCGAAACGCATGAAGCCCGGGCCAATGTGCGTGCGTCATCGACCTGTAGTTTGGTCAGCTTGAGCCATCGCACCCGTAGGACTTTACTTACAAAGCTAAGAATATGTAACGCCAATTCCATTGGCAGCTCTCTCAAGAAATCCCTCTTCAGGCGCGGTCCGATATGGCTCGAGAGCATCAAGAGTTCCGGCACGGTCAGGATCGGGAGAAGGGCTTGCAACAATGCCAAACGCGTCGGAGCAGGCAAGGACGGGAATTGTGCGATGAAAGCCGCCGGATCTACCGAGAGGTTGTGAGTCTATGGCCAGCCGATCTCGCAACGCGACGCACCATATGAACCCGAAACGATGCCCTCCATCTCGTCACTAGACTCTTCATCGCCTCCCCTAGCCTTTCCCTTTCCTTTGGCCCTCGTCCTCCTCTCTCCGTCCGATCCCTCAGCCTCTCCGCGTCCGACAGTGCCCCAGTACCCATGCCGACCGGGCGTCGGACTCGGTGCAGGCGTCGGCGGCGACATGAGGCCCTTCTGGGTTTCCTGCAAGGAAGGTGTCTCGCTGGTTTCTACGGCCGTCACCGGGGTTCCGCTGCTGGAGGAGCCGTACGCGACCTCTTCTTCTTGCATGGTATCGGGGAGCAGCCAAGAGTGATAGGATGAGAAGGGCAGTGACGACGACACAATGCCGCGGGACGTGCACGGCGTTTGTAATAAAGCTCAAGCTCGCGGCAATACGCGCCTCCCTTTGAGCTTTGAACGTTTTGAGCACTAAAAGCGATTTTATTCGCCTAAAGCGGGGGTTATAGTCGAATTTCTGCACCAGATGTCGCTCATTTGCGTTTCATTACGGAAGGCCTTTGTCGCTGTTCGCGGCTGGAGCTGCTGCTGGCTTCCGCGAGGCTTAGCAGGTTGCACCGCTTGTACGAGTCGGGTGAGCCACAGGGAGACGGGCTGGGTCAGAGAAGTTCCCGAAATGAAAACGCTCCGCGATCAGTCTCGATCCTCATGACTCGCAGCAGGTCGGAACCTGGCGGACGACTCTATGTGTATCACCCTCTTTGGTGCAGCCGTAATGCGTAAACGACGCTGCCTCGGGGGTCCGCTGCCGCGGTTTATGCTATTCATTTTTCGTTCATCTGCCGCCCGAGGTATACAAGACACGCTCGACCGACACGATTCTCCATTCCTTCTGCCTTTTCAGCCATGCCATCTAGATCTGCTTGGCCTTTGCCAATGCCTCGACTCGGGCAACAGCCTCCTCCAAAAGCTGCTTCTTGAACGCCGGCTTGGTGATCTCGGCGTCGACGGCGGCCTGAACGGACTGCACGAGCGCGGCCTGCTCGGATTCCCGCTGTTGCTGCTCGTATCGAACCCAGCTGTCGAGGACGGACTTGAGTTCGGCCTTGACGGCGTTCTCCTGGGAGAGCTGGAAGTTGGCGTGCTCAAGGGCGGCGGTTTCCTGGGGGCGGAACGAGCGGGCGGACGCAAGCGAGAGTAGCAGTGATGGACAAGGCAGCGAATGTTTTAGCATTCTCCCCTGTTTTCCTGTCTGCCAAGCCACGCCGACGTACCTTGGCAACAGCGTACAAGCTCTGCGTCAAGGGAACGACGTCCTTCAACTGACCGACCGAGTCGATTCGCTCAGTAATGGCCTTGGTGTGCTCGGCTCGGGCGCCGTTCAAGATACCCTTGATTCGCTACCAATGGGAACCACGCCATCAGCACCATCCGACTTTCCCCTCTTCACACCAAGACGAACCTCGATGTGACCGTTAGCCCACGAGTTGTACGGCGCACCGATCGACGACGCAACGGCCGCGAGAATGACGAAGAATCCGACAGCCAAGACGGTCTCTTCGTTGGCGACGTAGAGCTCGGAGCTGATCGCGGCGGCGGTCAAACCGGTACCGAGGAGGACACCGCCCGTCTTGGTGAAGAGCGAGGTAGAGGGGACCGAGTTGATGATCGAGGTGGCCTTTTCTTCCGGGGTGGGCTCTGCGGGCGGCGTTGAGGGAATAAGGTGAGCGGGTTCGTTTTCCGATCGATGGTTGCGGCTCTCCCCGGGAGGTCACTTTTGAAACTCACGAGTAGCCAATCCTCGGACGCTGGAAGAGCGATGCCAATTCCCAATCAGTCTTCCCTTCTCCAAGTCTCCACATAAATCTTGGTCTCACCTAGCGACGGAAGCGACTCGAGGAGCGACGAGTGCGGATCGGGCGAAGCCTGTGATGTTGACCGGTCAGTCCACGTTCGTGGTTGCTTTCACTTCGTTCCTCCTGCGCAGCCAGCGACCCGTCCACTATTCCCGCCCCGCCAAGGTCTTTCCAGCTGCTTCTCCAATTCCTCCAATCCGGCGTTTCTCCCACTTGTCCCTCCTTGTTGATCCCGCCGCAACACTCACCGACCGACTTGAGAGCGTTTCCAGTAAACCTAGCAGCCATCGTGAAGCGTCTGATTCGTCTGTCTGTCTGCGTGACGAGCTGCGTCAAGGTGTAGTATTCGACACCGACGTCGATAATCCTGGCCCATCCGTCGTCGACTCGCTGGGCGGCGCGGAAGACGGGATGGGCGCGATCAAGCTGGGATTTCTCACGGGGGGCGTGTCGCGGGAGCACCGGGGGGAACCTGAGACACGCTTCTGAGACGTGAATGGTCCAAGTTGGCTGGTCGTCTCGGTTGAATCACCCTGACGTTGGAGGTGTCAGCAATGTCTAGAGCGGCTAAAGCATTCCTCGCTTCGTCCATCCTGGTGACGGGTCTCACAGTATGGGGAGTCCATTTCATTCAAGCCCGTGAAGAAGAGGTGCGTCGATCCCACCCCACCGCTATTCCCTCTAATCCGATCACACCTCGCAGGCAATGTACCAAGGCGTTATCAAAGACGAAGCCCGCATGAAGGCCCGAGCCGCAAGGAAATCCGCAGAGGCGACTGCATCGTCGCAAGATACATACCAAGGTCTCGCTCCGCCATCAGCAACGACAGCCCAGCGCGCGGCCGAGTATTCGCGGAATCTGGCGTTGCAGCAAGAGTTGGCGAGGGAGCAAGGGATGGAGAGGGCCAAGGTCGAGTTGGAGCGGTATGAGGCTGATCGGGAGGTTGTGCGGCGGCAGGAAGCGAGGGAGGTTTAGATCGGGGTAAAGTAATAGTCAGTGAGCCTTTTCGTATCACATCGAGAGTCAGGGGCTGATGGGAAGCTGTAGAGTTGTATTCATATTGCATAGGATCACTGTAGACTATCGACACCATTCCGTACATCCAGCAGCCCTGGCAAGATACTCTGCGCATTCCTCTGGAGCGACGTCGATGGCTACCGTCTATAAACTCGACCATACAGCAGAATCCGACAGCACGCCCGAGTACGTGATCATTGACATCGTCTTCATATCTCGCCAGCACGTGAGAACCAATGACTTAGAGAGGACCCAGTCTCCAAACTCTGCAGCATCGCCCCCGCCGTGTAGGGAGAATGATAAGAAAATCAGCGACAAGGACATTATCACGCCGCCACACCTGCCTTGAAGGGCCATACACCTCGACACAAGTCAGAATTGTACCACGATATGATTCCTTGTCTCTCTACGGTACAGCGAGAGTCGGGGATGGTCAAGGTGCGATAGCTTGCTCCTTAGCCTTCTCCTACTCCACAGCCATATGGTCCGCTCAGCGGCACCCCCGCCTCTCGATTCGTTACCGACAATCAGGCTCGAGACATGTTCGCGGTTTTTCGGTACGACGTCCCAGCCTTCGCCGTCGCTCGTCGCAGTATCGTCAATTCCAGGCAACTCTGACGCACCATTTCGAGCGAGGCGAATTGTACAGCAAACACCTCATCATCTCACTTGATACCCATGGCCAACGCGTGATCCCTTGAGGCGATCGTCGTGCGGCCCATTCCGGCACCATCTCGAGTAATACGTATGCAGTGGATGCGGCTCTCTCGACTTGTCGATGCAGCGTCTTCCGCTTCGGCGGCAAGCTCCTGCGGCAAGACTGCTGACATTCTTCAAGTCGCTGCTTATCGCCTTGCAGACGCTTCGCAGACGACCTTCAACGCGTCATCCGAATCGATATACTCTTCATCCATATCCCGCGAAGGCGGCTCGTGCTCCTTGCGGCAGTGGTTTTTTCGCTGGGATGTAGGTATCTGCGAAACGTTGCCCAGCGATACTTCGAGAGCCAACTGAGACGGTGAGACATTTACATCCACATTCCACTGAACCGCCCTGCGAGACTATCGATGTCTGATAGCTCTGGAATACATGCGAACTACGTGTCCTCACTTTCGACCGTGGTCTCGAGCCACGGTGAACCATAATTTGAGGCAATCTTTAGTGTCCTCGACGCTATCGCCACGAAATATAACTATACCCGCTTTCCCTCTGATCCATTCCTTGACCTGCTCGTCCGACATACTTTCCACGGCTCGAGCGAATGTAAGAAAGATTCGCTTCGACATGCATGACTTTGATTTGAGGCGTCCCAACGGGGACTGAGTACTGCTTGACTTTCGTTTCAAAGGATGTGGTCGTTGTCTGGATCGAGGCAGGCGTGTATCGAGGACAGTCGATACTAGAGATTGCAGAAGGCTCTCTGGAAGATCGGAAGGAGGGGGCATGAGACGGGGCAGACCGGGAAAGACAATATACACAGACAAGGGGGGTACAGATGTCGTTGTATCATCCAACACTGACCATCTTTGGTAATCGGCTGTTTCTGGGTAGAATGCTTCGCGAGCACCATGAGCTCGCTACCGCCCGTCAAGGGCTCTGCCCTTCCACAAGCGCTTACGAACATTGTCCATTGATATGTGCGTCGCATACAACTCACTCAACACCCCTATCCCCTCTCAATACGTCCTTCCCCCGCCCCGAAGGTTATCCAATCCCTCCCTCATCGTATCCGCCCCCCTCGCGGCAACCTTATCTCCGGCCTCACTCCTCCTCTCCACATCCCCCGACGTTGTCGTGGCGCCCGCCTCGACATTGTGCTGTGCCTTCGGCGTCGAGTCGACAGCCGAGTCGGCAAACGAGTTGATGTTGCCCCTGATGGCATCACCGAGGCCTAATGAGGAAGGAGTGAGATGTTTTAGAAGCAAGGAAGGAGAGGGCAGGGACGTACCGCCGACGACTTTGGCCGAGTCTTTGACCATGTTGCCGAGCGATGAGCCGGCGTTGGAGCCTGTGCTTGTGTTGGTTGTGGACATTGCGGATGGAAGGTTGTGTGATTGTTGCTTTACTGTGCGATGCGATGTGTTGTAACTCAATTGACTATATGTTGTCAATAGCAAGGGGATGAGCGTTGTGTGGCTTGCGTGCTTGTCGGGGATCAATGGGCGGCCATTCCGGAGAGCGTAAGATGTTTTAGAAGTCGACACTCGTGGCAGAACAAGCAAGATGACATCATTTTCCAGTACAATAGCAAATCCCAAATCTCCAGAAAGCCGGTCATTTATGGCCAGACGCGTTCGACTTTTTGACAGTCAAGCGGACAGCCTCCCGCTGCAGTCCGCAAGCAATCGGGGCGAGTCGAGCTGTCTGCTTCATACCAGTCAACTGAACTTTACTTTCTACTTCACTGCTTCACACCCCTCCATCCTCCAGCCCTCATCCCTCCCATCCCCACCATGTCCGCCCAGCCACCCAAGCCCGCCCCCATCGTCCTCTCCCCCGAGGCCCAAGCGACATTCGACCTCATCACTCGCGACCTCGATGAAGTCCTCTTGCCCGAGATCATCAAGGAGAAGCTCGCGAATGGGGAAGTCGTCAAGTGTTACTGGGGCACGGCTCCTACCGGTCGTCGTATGTAGTCTTTTGGAAAACAGGCGTTGACGGCTGACGGGCCGTACGGAATAGCGCATTTGGGATACTTTGTTCCGTTGACAAAGATTGCCGATTTCTTGAAGGCCGGTGTCGCTGTCAAGGTTCTTCTCGCAGGTAAGCTCATCATATGCGCCAGTGTCATCTCTCGCTAACATCCTCTCAGACGTAAGCCTTCTTCCCAGGTACCTTCTCGCACCCCCTCACGCCCATTCTAGATCCACGCCTTCCTCGACAACGGAAAATCTACCTATGAAACCGTCGCTCACCGAGTCTCCTACTACTCAAAGCTCTTGCACGCCATCTTCACCTCGCTCGGCGTCCCCACGGATAAGCTCAGCTTCATCACCGGCAGCGACTACCAACTGAGCAAGGAATACAGCTTGGATAACTTCCGGTGCGTGGCAGTGTGTGTCTTTGCCGGGCAGGGTCGTGTGACTGATGGGCTTTGCGCGCGGCAGGTTATGCGCCTTGACGACGTTGCATGATGCGACCAAGGCCGGAGCCGAGGTCGTCAAGCAGATTGAATCGCCCTTCCTGAGTAGTCTGATGTACCCGGGAATGCAGGCGCTTGACGAGCAGTACCTCGATGTAGATTTCCAGTTTGGGGGTGTTGACCAGGTCAGTAACAACGTAGACATTATGCAGTATGGCCATCTGACATGTTTTCAACTTCTCTAGCGTAAAATCTTTACAATGGCTCAGGAATACCTTCCGAAACTCGGCTACAAGAAGCGCGCCCACCTCATGAACCCCATGGTCCCCGGTCTTGCTGGCGGCAAAATGTCCTCATCCGATCCCAACTCCAAGATTGATTTCCTCGATTCCGCCGCTGACGTCAAGAAGAAGATCAAGGTAGCCTTTTGCGAGCCAACCAACATCACCGAGAACGGACTGCTCTCGTTCCACAAGGCCGTTCTCGTACCCATTCAAATGATGCGACGTGGCCAGATGCTCGACCGCGGAGAAGATCCCGAAACACCCGAGGCCCGCGCCGCGATGGGTATTCACCCGGATTCGCCGGCGGGCACCGTCATCAGCGTCATGCGCGACGCGAAATGGGGCGGACCGATGTACTACCCTTCCTACGCCGCCATGGAAGCGGCATTCGCGGCCGACGAGTTGAAGCCGGCGGATTTGAAGCTCGTGACGGTCGATATGATCAATGCCTTGTTGGATCCGATACGAAGGGCGTTTGAGGGCGATGAAGAGTGGAAGCGGGCCGAGGCGTTGGCTTACCCCAAGGAAATTCCGGCTTCAAAACAGCCGAAAAAGACAAAGGTGGGTGCTAGTTTGACGGGTTGCGAGGACGGGGCTGATAGTGCCTACAGGAAAAGAAACCCAAGGAGAGGCAGGCCAAGCCGAACGCGGAGACGTTTATCGAAAAGTCCAAGCAGGCTGCTACGGAGAACGTTACACCAACAGTTGACGGCGTTGCTGTGAGTTCGTCCTCATCACAACTTTCTGACCTCGACTCATGCGTCCCACGTATCAGCCCCCTCCGGCAGCAGCCATCGTCGCCGACGTTCAGCAGTTGTCCCTGTCATAGTTGTATGAGACGTATGAATATACAGCAGGCTTCTACAACAATGTTTCCGCCGGAACGGCTTTTCGCTTAAATGACAGGCTTGAGTGACTAGTCGTCGTCCAGCTCCATTTCAGACTCTGAATCCGTCAGCATCTCACCCCTTCGCTTCTGCACTGGAGACGGCGATCGACGCGCTGGCGGCGGAGGTGTGGGCGACAGCCGAGTAGGAGCAGGACTGGGCGACTTTCGCGTAGCCTTTTCGAATCGGACGGGTGATCGGTCGGCCATGCGCCCTTCCAGAGTTTGCTTTCTGCCGACCCGCCAGTCGTCCGTGTCAACCCTGGCCCTGTCTCTCGATCGCGACCTTGCTCGTCGTTGCCCTTCGTCGCGTCTCGGGGAAAGCTCTCGTCTCCATCGGTCACCGCGACCTTGGACCCGATCATCGTCCCGCCCTCCATGCCTGTCTCCATACCTCGCCTGACTGTCTCGACCGGCGTCGCCGCCATTGTGTCGCGCATAGTAAGGCTTCTCTGGCCGAGGGACACCATCATATGCCCTCGGTCGACCGAAGGAACGATCGATGTCGGCGTACGAGCCGCGGTTCGACAAAGTCTCCGGATCCCTGTATTTCATGGCTCCTCGACCTGTCAGGCATGTCAGCGATTGCTTGCCACGCACGCTGAATCAACGAACCTCGGTAAACGACGCCGCCGGCGGAGGAGTTCCGCTTCTCCTCTTCCAGCTGTTTCTTGAGCCTTTCCATCTTTTCCTTCTTGGCAGCAGCTATTCTCTCGTTTTCCTCTCTCTCGAGTCTGCAAGATTGTATGTCAAGTCAATTACAGGAAAAACGGTGGCGACAAACATACCTGGCGTCCAGCTCTTCCTCGGTCTCCTGATAACCACCGACCAGACTCTTCAACTTGTCCTTTTTCCCATCCTTGTCTCGCTTCTTCTCCTTTTTCTTTGATTTTCTCTCCTTCTTTCGCCGACGACCCTCATCCTCGGAATGCGAAGCCGACAAACCGCTGTCGCTTCGCGTCGATCGTCGCCTACGTCGAGGTGATCTGGAATCTGTGGATGAGGGTGAAACCGAGCGACGGACTGGATTGCAAGAGAGGGTCAGATCACGACCGCTAGGTCCGCGTGCCTGATACATACAATCCGCCGCCTTCGGTTGCGGAGCCTTTTTCGCCAATACTAATTCTCCGCAATTCACAATGGTAACAGGCGATAGGGGTCGATCCCTGTCGTCGACTTGAAGCGACTCCCAAGCTTGAACATGCTCGAAGCCTGTCGCGACAGTTGATCAGCTCTTAAATTCGACGCGATTACTGTGCTTCAAGGCATACCTCGAACAACTCGCCCGAAAACACTGAGTGGGAATAGGCGTAAGGCTCATCCACAAGCACAGTACCCTCGACTGACCAGTGTTTTCCATTAAGATGGGGAGAGGGTGCAAAAGTGATGAAGAATTGCGATCCATTTGTGTCCGGTCCGCGATTAGCCATGACCAGCAGGCTGCAATGTAACCATGTCAGATGTGGGACATTATCTGATTCGCCACAAGACTCACCCTTCTTTGTCCACAGGCGTTGAGAGATCCTCGTCCGCAAATTGACCGCCGTAGATCGATTCACCTCCAGTACCGTTTCGCTTCGTGAAGTCTGGAGGGAGGTATTCTTGAGTAGGGAACAACAGCATTCGACAGATGACCTGCTTACCTCCTCCTTGAGCCATGAAGCCGGCTACACACAGTCTTGTCTTCAATGACGTAAGTGATCAACGAGAGGAAAGCACTTACGAATCAAGCGATGTATAATGCTCCCCTTGTAATGCAAAGCCTGTTGTGACAACCTTGAGATTCCCTTCTCACCGGTACATAATGCCCGGAAGCTGTAGACCAAAGGCCGTCAATCGGAGTATGATGCGCTGTTGAGTATGACCATACTTTTCAGCAGTCTTGGGAACCTTGTCGACAAAGAGCTCGAAGATGATCCGGTTTGGCGGAGCATCCCCGACGGACACGTCCATGAAAGTTCGAACGGGTGGTGCCATCACGGATAAGGGACCGAAAATGTCTACTCAGATTTCCGGTGGCTGATTGGCGAGAGCGTCGCTTTGAGGACCCGATAAGGACGGTTACCTATTCTGTATGACAGTATACAGCAGCGACAGTATAGCTAGCTAGAGCGAACAAGTGCATGCATGGTTTCATTCGGACGTCCGGAAGCGATCGAGAAGTCGGTCGCAGTTCGAGCGCGAGCGGCGGACAGGCCGCTGGGCAAGCTATATAGGAGGGACGTCCCTCTTGCAATCTCGTAGAGTACCTCAGAAGAGTTCTATAGAAGCTTCTCATAAGCGACTTTGGGCAGAGATATCAAAAGTTTGACGACGGTAAGACAACGCTCTGCGTTCTACGGTGGTGCCTTTACGTACTACGACAGACGCTGTGGGTGAGGATCCAGGTCACGTGAGATCTCGACAACGGCGGACCGTCGCCCATCAATTCCGCCATCACTTGGGCAATCATTCTACATCAACCGTCATCACAACGGGCTGCCCTGAGGGCATCATGAGACTATGAAGCCAGTCATCGCTCTAGCGATATGATACTTTCTGATCCGATAATAGTCGGGTCAGCCTCATTATCTATATGCAACGAAATATTTGCCTCGAACAGTGCTTACCCCTTTCCATCAAAGCCGCCGAAGCAGGTGTCACTTGGCCACTCAAAACAAAGCTGACGGAAAGGAGATTCGGTGGGCGACGATCGCGGGAAAGTTCTCCCGTTGACTGACTGTCAGATCCTATATATCCAAAGTCCTTCCTGATGCAATTCTCATGTTCCATGTACAACGTTTCCATCGTCATAATCTTGCTTGCCTTTCGAAAGTTCTGCTTTGAAATCTTGAAACGACCTTTCGCCATCCCGCGCAACAACAGTTTGATTACAGTCTGTCTGCCGTCGAAAGTGTGAGCAGTGTCAACGCATGACCCTGATGAAGCGATAGACTAATGATCGCTGTGGCAACTTTCCAAAAAAATAGATCGGCCTCCGTGATCTACCACGTACGCAGGTACCCCGCTTAGACGTTATCCAGTATCGCGAGAACCAAGATGGCAGAACCATCGACAACCGGAGTGTTCGCCTTCGACGTCCCTGCCCATCAACCTTCCGCTCCTCAAGTTCACGATCACCCCTCTACCGAAAACGCACAGGACTATGTCGGTCCCATCAGCTATCACGCGAAAGATGATGTCGCTGAGAATTCACAGACGATGCAGGATATAAACAAGGTACGTTAAGCGACTCGCCATTCCCGCAGTAGTCTAATGCGACTCGAAGGCGGACATGCAGTTGGATCCAGAACTCCAGCCATACGCAGCGCCGGATCAGACGGAAAGACCAGCTTCTCATAAGACCTACAACATGCCGCTGGCCTTGAAGCCTCCCTCCTATCCGTTCCTGACGACGTCGACAAGTGGTACTTATAGACCAAGCAACGACTTTGCGCCTCCGAGGCGACCGAGCGATCACGATCACAACAAACTGCAGAAGTTTTACAGTTCAGGTATCGCATGGCAGCAAGCGCCCGGACTGGCTCAGGCGTCGCACGAGCAGTTGCACTCCGCCCCTATCTCGGGTGGCAACATTCTGCAAACGTATCAGACAAGCTACCAGCCTCTTCAGCATTCAACAGACCCTCCTGCGACCGCGCCACTTACGGTCGGCCATGCGACTAATGGATTTCAGCATTATGCACCCCAGTTCAGCACGTACAACGGCCATACCGCAGGTCCACTGCAGTTCCAGCAATCATCGTACGTATCCGCCCCAGCTACCCAGGCGGCCAGTCCGGTCTCGGGTCAAGGTCACTGGTATTATCAAGCTCCAAACACTACTACAGCAACGTCCCCAATCCGACCTGGTATCCAACATATGCATTCCGTTCCGAGCATCCCAACGACAGCAGCCTACTCTCCTATGCCCACGCATGACGGCGGTGAGTCGGGAGCCGGATACCCTCGATTGCGCAGTTTTGCAGAGTTGCAGCAAGAAGCAAACGGCGTCCCGGCAACCAGTCAGCAATGGACTGCACCCATGATGGTGAGGGAGGCGGTTCGGCCGATGGAGCATCCCAGAGTATACGGTCCATCGGTTTCGCAGTCCAACTATGAATCGCTAGAGGTCGCGGGTTTCCCCAAACCTGCATCTTGGTCTCAAGATCTATCTCGAGAACAGTCGACACGCCCGAGGGAAGAATCCGAGGACGAAGACGAAGAAGCGCCAAATACATCGAAGCAGTTGACCACGCACAATGACGAGTCCGCAGATCGAAGGACATTGCGTCAGCGAAGGTCCGCCGCAGGATCATCTCGCGCTCCGCAGGATGAGGACCGAGACTGGGAACATCATCGCCAGGCGAAAGCCACTAGAGGCCGACCAAAGAAGAAGGCAAAGCGAGAAGAGCAATCTTTGGTGGAAGATGAGGAAGTTGTGGCTGTGAAGACGAATGGCAAGGGGAACCAATTCATCTTCACGTTGTATGCGTAAGTACCTTTTCTTCCTCCTAGCGTTTCCCTATTCCTAACAGTGGTCTCTGACCTGCTCCGACAGGATGGTAGACGCTCCGAGTAGCTATCCCTTGATCGGATGGAATCTGCCGGGAACCGCTATCGTTATTCCGGATTCGAAAGGGGTAAGCCTGACGATCTCCGTGGAGCATTTTCAGGCTGATCTTTGGCATAAATCATAGTTTGCGGCCGAGTTGCTGAACAAGTATTTCCGACATAGCACAATCAGTTCATTCGCACGTCAACTGGTGTCGTATGGTGAGTGATTCTCCAATCGGCCTTTCGCCAAAGCTTACATCCGGATCCGTGGCAGGGTTCCTGAAAACAGAGTTACCAGCCCGAGAAAAGGCGATGGTAACCCATGGTAGTCGCGCGGACTCGAAACAGTATGTAATCTGCCAGCTCTCAGTGAGTAAAGCGGTGACCTGACATAATCGCAGCTGGACTTTCTCGCATGACTTTTTCTTGAGGGGTCGGGCGGACTTGCTGGATCAGGTCGCGCCCCCGGTATCGCCCGGAAAGGTAAGGTCCCGAAGTTGTTAACCCGTATAAGCCGCTGAATAACGTCCTCCTACTCAGCCGCAAAAAGTTCCCTACGCAAAGAAATCCTTGGCAGCAGCCAAGCGAGAAGAAGAGGCCTTTGTTGATGTGTTGAAACGTGAGAATACCCATTGGCGAGAGCGATGTCAACGATTGGAGCAGTGTATGTTGGAGGAAAAAGCGCGTGCCAACCAGTACTTTGCGATTTTGGTGGAACGAGGACTTATCCCTGGAGCCCGTGAGTTGCAAACGAGTCGAGCTTGTTCCTCGTACTAATAGACGAACGAATCTGTTAGAGCCCTTCCCGCAATCCATGTTGCCCCTTCAAGTCCTTCCTCTTCCAGCGATTCCGATGCCGCAGTCTCCGGTCATGGCTGAAGTACCTGTCGAGAAAAGGAACAAGTCGGAAGAAAGTGCGCGTCCCCCAGCTTGCGAAAAAGACGAAGGAACTCTGAAGGCAACGGAGGACTCGGGAAGAGATCAAGTTGGACAGACTGAGGATCCGGTCGAGCGACCGCCTTCTGCGTGAACGCAGGAGGCTAGAGAAACAGTTGTTTGACATACGGACATTCCCAGAGCGTGGATTGTATAGTTTTCGCCAAGTTGTCGAGGCCGTATTACGTTTGTGTCGTCTGTGTAAGTCTGCAGCTTTCAGCTGTCCGTCCGACTCGACGGTCATGCCATTCTGCAACAGCACTTCACCCCACCGCGAGTCATCGACAATTGACAAGCTCAATGTAAGCTCAATGACATAGCCAACTCAGCTGCCAACTCGATGATCCGCGCGCGGGGATCCAGCGGAACCAAAAGCTTATAAGCGAAAACGATGGGCTGAAAGCTGAAACATGAGACACCGGCGGTTCCGTCGATAGTGATCGAACCACAGTCCCACAAACAATCAGATATAGCTATCGATTCGGCTACGTACGCTGCGTGACACCATTTTGGGTGGCGAGAACATTCAACAACGCTCTTTCCGGCCATCACTCATTCAAGGTCAACAGATCAGAGAAGCCTGGGCAAGCGGAGTGAAAGCGAAAATTCCGCGTCACCTCGATGGCTGACATCCAGAGTCACCGCACATATTCTGCCCAGTATTCTGGTCTCCTCAGCAGTCTTTGGATCACACTCGGCGTCGGCGGCGTATGCATTCTAGGATTCGAGATCCTCAGCCGGATCCCGCGGCGGAGGGGCAAACTCGGTCCCCGATTCCACCATGGGAAACGGACGTGGTTACGTGGATTGTTCAGCCCACGCGGAAACTGGCGTCGTGGCAGGAGGAATCCACGGAATTACCGGAGCATATGGTCGAGGATCAGCATGGATCACGAAATACACGAACTTCAGCCGCGGAGTCAAGGCGAGTCGAAGCCGCTTCCGCCACTTCCGCCATTGAAGGTATCGGGGGAGCGGATGGACGATAGTCCGGTCGTCAGGGCGGAGAGGGCGCGGCAGACATTAGGATCGCAAGAGGCGTGGGAATTCGCCTAGTAGGCTTATCGACGATGGTATCACATCATCCTTTCTGACCGTGCTCCTGCTGCCATTGCTTAGCCTATACCAACCAAGAGCATGGAATGCTGTCCAGCCAAGTGAACCTTTACCGTTAGTAAATGGCTGGCTCCAAGTTGAACCCTCTTTCGCTGACCGAATTTTTCAGAAAATGGCCCTTGCTCTGGATCTGGAAGACGATAAGATTCCCAGAAAGCAAGATGCCGGATCGTGTGGGCATAGACTGTACCTCGCATATTCGATTCCTCAGGGGATGTAGTGAGTAGCCTCACTATGATTCGTATCGCAATTCTCAGTTTTTCTGCCCAGTATTTTACGTTGTCCTGCACATGTGCACGACATTGGTGTAAGTCAAACCTCGGGATTGTACGAATACGGCTGAACTCCGTCTTGTAGTGTTCTCCTACCATTGCATCTCGAATACGCACCGGAGAACCTGGCGAAATCGAGTATGCTCAGAGCCGGAATCAGTATCACGGGAAGTGAGAAGGAAAAGAAATGGCTTTGGGTGCACGTCGTTTTGGTGAGAAACAGTTCCTCAGCTGACCCCGCGCAAGAGCCTCTCTGACTCTCGCCCGGCTGTCAGCTTTATTGGTTATGTCTAACTTGGGTCTTGACGCTCATCTGGGTCATCTGGGGTGTTCTCATGTACCGAAAACGTAACGTCGCCGAGCAAAAATTCCAGCTTCAGCATGTTGCCAACAAAGCCAAGCGGACATCTCGCCTGAACGTGATTAAGGAAAAAACGGAATCGAGTAGTCTTCGTCAAACCTTTACTCGGGTGGATATCACCGACGCCAAACCACCCGTCAATCTGACGCGCTCCGATCTCGTGGACTCGACGCTGGAGGAGACAAGCGCCAGCACATCGAATCCAGCGGACAATGATCAACCTACCGTCAGCACCGAAAGTCTAGGCCTCGATGCCCCGGGTTACAAGCGCTATCGCACGATTCTCGTCACAAACATCCCTCCTGTCATGCGTTCTGAAGAGGCTCTGCAACAATACTTTACGGAGAATCTGAGCAAGGCCAAACCGTCCAACGAATGGAAAGATGTCATTCCGGAATTCGTCAAGAGGCAGTTGGACCGAACTCAGGAGCTTGTGGCGTCACCAAGGACATCATTCCAAGGTCTACCCGGGAGTCGTAACGGTTCCATGCTGAATGGCATGACGGGAATAGCCCAGGCCTTCGCTCTGCGCAATTTGGCATTCTACGGGGAGACAGATGTTTCCATTGTCGAGGAGGTCGTCCTCGTGCGCAAGTTGGGTGAATTGGGTGCGCTCAGGCAGAGGAGAGCAGAAGTCATCGCACGACTTGAAGCGGTAAGCGGATTACGATGCCGTTCGCTGATTTTTTGAGTTACTCATTCATGCTCATAACAGGCGCATGTCAGGCTGGCCAAACGCATCATCAGGGATATGATGAAGCACCATAAATCGATCATCGAGAGAAACACCGATGAAGTCGATACTGAGAAACGGGATCCCGAAGAGATATTGCGTATGGCCGACAGGCTAAAACTATACAAGACAATCAAGCCGTTCCTACCTTCCGAGGAATGCGAAGCTGCGGTGGATGGAAGCAAGGAGACGTCACCTTACGCTACAGTCTGGGAGGTGAGCTTGTATCACGTGTGAACCGGAATTCTCAAGCTCACCCAATGAGTCAGGCTTTGCTATCGCTTCCTCCGGAGGTCTTAGATCCTTATCAGCCGCTCACTCGGAAACTAGGAACTACCAACACCGTCAATGCACCCTTGATTGACTACCTGGGCTCCAAGCTTAGAATCATCACCGAAAAGATGGAAAAGCTCAAGTCACAGCCCATAGCTGAATTCACTCCCGCATCAAGCGCTTTCGTAACCTTTACGTCTGCAAAGTTGGCTCGACGGGCACTCAAGGAACTTTCATCGCATCCGCTCTACGCTCTGGGTTGCCGTACACAGCCCGCGCCGGACTACAGCGATCTGATCTGGCCAAGGTTGAACAGAAGTGTGTTTCGTGCCGACCAGGTTCGAAGCTGGGTCATCGCAATTGCTTTGTTCTTTGTTACTCTCTTATGGATGTGAGTCCGTCGGGCCGCACATGTTGCTTGATCTGAAATCTCTGCCAAGCTTCCCTGTGTCTGCGCTCTGCGGTCTTGCGTCTATCACGACTATTTCCAATGTCATCCCTGCTTTGGCCGATTACCTGAACAGACACCCATCGGCCGGTAATTTCTTCGAGGACGTGGTTCCAATCATCTTGGTTGCGGGCTTAACGATCGCAGTTTGCCCATTGCTGCTGCTCGTCGCCAATAAAGCGGAAACGCTCGTCTGCGGATACCAAGTGCACAACTCGGTCCTCTGGAGAAACTGGGTCTTTCTTTGGACCAATGTCGTCCTCTTCTTCAGCATTGGGAAGGCTGTCATCCAATCATATATCTTCTCGACCTATTTCAGCGTTGGCAGCGTTCTGAACAATGTCGCTTCCGCATTTCCCTCAGCAGCACCATATTACGCTTCATATTTGCTCCTGCAGACCGTCATCCAGAGCTTTTTTGAGCTGTTCCGCTTAGGAGTAAGTCTCGAACGTCTTATACGATGACATCGAGTTAACCCTCTGGCCGGCGCATAACAGCTTCCGCTTCTTTTCTACGTTTTCTCTACATCTCGAGCCATCACTCCGCGGAAGAGAGCCCAACGATTGGCGCATTCGACCATCTCTTGGTTCTTCTCGATCCCCAACTCGCTACTAGCGTTAGGAGTAGTAAATTTGTTCACAATCTACAACGCTCTGGTGTTGCCGTTCGCTTTTGTCTATTACGTTTTCTGTTTTAGTGAGCACGGCTGAGGATTCGCCATGCCGCCATAGTGCTAACAGCTTCACCGGTGAATATAGTCAACTACAAAAGGTCAATCCGTAAGCAATCTCCTTCAACCGAGCTCCCGAATACGATTTGACTTGTTGCACTTGTCTTTCCAGTCTACATTTATGGCAGACGATACGAGAATAATGGCAGGCGAAATTCCGTCCGATATCTGAGGTACTCACTAGATTGCCTATTGGTCACACAGGTCAGCGAACGGCTTCTGCAAATGATATAATTGAGCTGACTCCATTCACGCTCAGTTCTCCATGCTTGCGTTCATGATCATCCTGAAGCAGAAGGCGCTGTCAGCTTTGACGGGTATAATGCTCCCTATCACGGTCTTCGTAAAACTTGCTGGAACCCGCTTGGTGAAATACAGATTTGATCGGTAAGTGGCCATTGAAAAGTAGGCTCGGCGTCGACGACTGACCCCGGTTGTCAGTCTGAGGCAAATCGAATCCGACCAGATCGACGCCGCCCGTACAGGTAAAGATCGGGTCAGATCGCAAATCATCAAGTCGCCCGAAATGCTGTGGTTCCGGATACTCGCCTGGCCATGGCGTGTATTTGACCGCTATTTCACTCTGCCAGTCGTTCACAAGGTAGCGAGTGAGCTTCCCGACGTACAATGGCACCAGCCAGCATTGCCACCGACGGCATCCCTGGAAATTCCGAATGCCGTTGTCGGTCATCCATACAGCCCGCAGTGGGATGACATTCCGTCTCGGGATAGGATGCAGAGCTACAAACACCAGCCATGGTATTATGACAGCATACAAAAGTGGCTCTGGCTTCCTCGGGATCCTCTCAGCACGCTGGATCTTGAAGACACGGTAGAGGGTGGGTCCTGATGTAAGGTTTTTGAAACAAGCTAATTGTTCTCGTTCAGTGTCGCTCTGCCTCGTAACTTCGCAAGCAGCTGCAGATTTACGTCGATTGGCGCCAGTGGAAGTCGCAACGCCAGACTTACACGAGAAGCTCACCGTCAAGACGCCTGTACCACTGCCACGTCTGGACAGCGGCCAGTCACGAATCGGTACCGCCGTCGAGGATGAAGATGACGAGGAAGACGATCCTGATACCAACCTTATTGGTCGGACATCGCGTCGTGTTGTGCGGCTCCTCAGTCATCGTAGAAGGCCCGAGGAGTCTTCTCCATCGGGCGTCAAACGCAAATTCACTCGGATCAACAGTCACCGATACCGATCGACCAGTACCAGGCGGCGGAGCATCAACATTGTTTCAAATGAGGCTACGATGGCGGCGGCTGCGAAAGAAGAATTGGAGGAATCCGAAAAGCTTCGTAACTTGGAGGCGAAGCAAGCGGAGGCGGAAATGCGGGCGCAGCACATGGACCCTCATCATCATCTGCCCTGGTACAAGGCTCCTTTCCGTCAGGGTTAGGCGTTGTATGTCGTTGTATTAGTGTATTACATCATGCCTGCAGGCGATGAAAGTCAATGACTTGTGGTTTTTTCGAGCTCCAAGACTTTTCCGCTAGGTCGCCCGACCCGTTGCGAACATCTCTGTCGGATAAACCGGGGCGCATCTCACTCACTAATTTTTCCGCTTGACCTCTCTTTCCCAGTCGGTCCCGAGGTGAGGAAGCTCGGGAAGTCGATGTCATCGCCCATCCACAAGTCGATAACGAAACGCCATGCCTATACGATCTCCCCTTTTCTCCGGCGAAACCCGCCGAAAACGTATTCCGTAACAAGCGCCTCCCTTCAATCTGGACATTCAGCGTTTCTTTCCTCTTGCTCTCGCTCGATACCCGTATACGTTTGAGCTACCAACTTTTCTGTTCTTGCTAGAAAGGCTTCTCAGAAATACCACGGATAAGCTTATGGGAGCGTTCGACATCATGGATCAGGGATTCTGCTCACTATTGTCAAATATTGCTTGGCCGGAAGATTCTAGTGCCGAGACTCGAGTTTCGCCAAAAAAATGCAGACTGTGTAGGGTAAGCGAGAGCCACGCATGTCACGAGTGTCCGGAATCAGAATCTTCGCAGGATGATTCAGTCTTGAATTGACAGACTTACGATGACCGTCGAGCGCGTCTCCAGCGCTATAAAGACGATGGGCGGGCAGTTCTTCAGCAAGACCTAGGGGAGCGGTTCCATGTGAAAGAAGGTTAGCCTCGCCCACTCTCGATGCGTCGATTGGGATCGAAAAGAGATATTACCTCTGTTGCACTTCTCGACGTTGTCAGCGATCATTCGGTCATGAGATTCTTGCTT
The DNA here is from genome assembly GCA_023628115.1 of Naganishia sp. PT2105A-2. Taxonomy (NCBI): domain Eukaryota; kingdom Fungi; phylum Basidiomycota; class Tremellomycetes; order Filobasidiales; family Filobasidiaceae; genus Naganishia; species Naganishia sp. PT2105A-2. Next base: position 1,158 of record JAMALG010000065.1, on the reverse strand, counting down.
CTTGACGTCTTCGATGCTCGCATCACCCGACTTCCAGCCGTTTGGGCCATGCCAGATATCCTTCGCATGCTCGAACTGCTTTTTCGCCGCCTTATAGTGTCCCGCGCGGATGGCGATCTTGCCGAGGACGCATTCGAACCAGACTTGGTAGAACATAGGCATCGGGTAAGTGAGCATGCCCATACCCGAGATGTAGACGGCTGCTTCAGCGATCAAGTTCTTCTCGATGCGGTCTTCCATCTCCTTGAAATGGTGCTCGTACATCTGACGCCTGATCGGACCGAGAGGTTGATGTTGCATGGTAGCAAGGAGGTGTGCCATGGTGTCGCGTTGATCTGAGGTTGATTGAAGAAGCTTCGAACAAGTAGGGTGCATCCAGTTAGGTCAGGATTTGCTCACTAATTAGTCGGCGACAGCATAATAAATACCACTCACCTTGCGCTTCCCGCCAGCGCACCGCCGGAAAGCGGCTTCCCCGGTCCAGAGAACAATAGAAAGTTTTCGCGTCTCACTTTGGCCAGCGCGTTCGTTCTGTCCTGTGTACCCAAATACTCCTCGTGATGAATGATTAATTCGCGAAAGTGTTCCAGCTTCAAGCGACATATGCTCGCGGGACTGCATCGATCAGCTGCACCCGTCGGAGTTCGACAACCCCACGTCGGGATTATACTTTACCCCTATCTTGCTTGAACTGACGCGATAGCTAGGCATCGATCGTTTCAGTGACCCTATTTTGCATTCAATAACGTGTCCTAGAAATTATCTACATGACATAATATGGGATTCTACTTGCTGGAGATGGCCGAAACACCGGGGAGTTCCTTGCCCTCGAGCAATTCCAAACTAGGTAGAAGAACATTAGTTGATGGCGAAAGGAGGTGGGATGTCCGAACACGTACCTGGCACCGCCACCGGTGGAGACGTGTGAAAGCTGGTCTTCCTTGCCTGCTTGGGCGACAAGAGTGGCGGTGTCTGAGAGGGGAACAAATCAGCTCAAATCTCTCAATCATCGACCGCCTCGAACGTACCACCACCACCAACGATAACCGTCGCGCCGTTCTTGGCAGCACCGATACAGGCATCCAACAAGGCCGTGGAGCCCTTCTTGAAGGCCTCCATCTCGAAGACACCGGCGGGACCGTTCCAGAGGATAGTCTT